>SMOB01000274.1:0-69216 GCA_007388105.1 Coniochaeta prunicola | reverse complement strand
ACCCCCTCCCCCACCCCCCCGGCGGCGGCGGCCCCGTCACGTTCCCGAACGCCAGCAGCATCTGGCTGTCCAGCTGCCCCAGCCCCATCAGCGCCGCGCTCTCGCCGTCGAAATACAGCAGCCGCGCGGGCCGCGTGGTCTGGTACGTCAGCAGGTGCGAGTCGCGCATGGAGCCCATGATGCCGTACGACATCTCGCGGTCGAAGGCCAGCCACTCCGGGCTGGGCGGCGGGTCGGCGTCGGTGCGGCCGTGGTAGAGGCGCGTGTAGGGCGGCACCGTGACGGCGGCGAGGGCGTGGCCGTTGGGGAAGAAGGTGTTGGGCCATTGGGAGAGGAGGGAGGAGGTGCTGTGCAGGATGTGCGGGGAGGGGGAGGAGAAGTTTAGGGTTGATGCCGGGGAGGGGGTGTGAGGTTCTGAGTGGGGATTGGGATTGGTTAGGGGCTGCTGTCGATCGTGGGCAGAGACGATGGGATGGATGAGGTTGAAGGTGTAGAGGGCTGTCGCCCAGAGAGGCGAGATGGCTGACGAGCGCATTTGGACGGTGAGATCCGGTCTACCGCGACGAAGGCATCCTTAAAAACAAGGGAAATAGGAAGACAAGATACAAACAAGAGTGAATGATAGCAAGAACATAGACTTGATAAAGATGTTGTTGATATCTTCTCTTATCAGCGCTGCGAGATATGACGCGCGTCAATGCCGAGCTATAAGTCTAGCTGCTTATACTTGTTAGTGGTGCTTCCACAACCCTCACCATCCATATTAAAGCAGCCATTTTATATCAGGAACATGACAGCAAGCAAGTCAACAGGCTGGTATATCACAATTAGGTACCATGTACAGTAATGAGCTTCCATACTCCGAATCCCATCGTAGCACCAATGCCCAACTCCCCATCAGGATGTCCAGCCCCAAAAGGAGTGATAAGTGCGACGACAATGTGTCCCATCGCAGCAGAAAACCTATGTAATCCCAAACTCAGACAGTCCCAAGTATGTACGGCAAGTAACATATCCTCCCCCTTTGCCGGAAAAGATATACACCATCTTCCTCACCGACTAGACATACACAAACAACCCTCACTCACTCCCAAGCCCTAGCAAGCGGACTCCCGACCTTAGGCGCAAACTGCAAGCTCTTCCTCCGCGCAGCCATAAGCCTCATCAGCACCCCCTCGTCCTTCTCGCGCGTCAGGACCCCCGCCCCAAGCTCATGATACATACTAGTGCCCTTCGGCGGACACGTCCTCGTCACCATCTCCATCCGCTGCTGCTCACCACCCAGATCCATCGTCGGCGTAGCCGCCTCGAGCGCCACCTGGGCTGCGTACCGCGCCACCTGCTCGGGCGCCGGCGTCTGCGGCACCGGCGTCAGGAAGCCGGAGGTGTCGGCGTCCCACTCGTCGGCCTCTTCTCCGTCCTCGTGGAGGTTAAGTGCCGTGGTCTGCTCCGGCGGGGTGCGCATCCAGAGACTGCTGTCGCGGCGGCGGGAGGAGGAAGGGTTGAGGGGCGTTGCGGGGAGGGACTGGCACTCTCGCGCGGAGGAGGCCGGTCTGTGGCCGGGCGTGTTGATGACAACCTGGCCGTTCAGGTTGGCCAGGGCCTTGGGCTCCATGCTCTTGGGCCGACGAGCGCCGCCCCGTGGGACGAGGGAGGTGTCGATGTAGTAGGGTGCTTCGTCCATCCATTTGTTTTCGCGCTCGCAGCTGTTCAGGTCATTAGCATAATTCCGAAGTAAAAAGATGATGGGGGACTTACTCAAGCACCCAACTAACCCCAACGCACTGCACAACCCCATTACTCTCCCGCACCTTCTCCAGCGTCCTCTTGCCTCCGTCCTTGTACACCACATGCGTGATCCCGACCCTCGAATGCGCCGACGCGCCACCACCCTCCTGCTGCTGAGGCGGGCTACTCCCCGGGTTCCACGCCCACGCCTTGACGCACCTCGCCCCCATCTGCGCCAGCAGCTCGACAAACACCCCGCTCGCGTCCGCCCCCTCGCTGGTGTGCACGTCCACAAACACCACCGCGCCCCTCAGCAGCGCCGGATCGAGATCGTGCCGCGGCGTGCGCGCCGGCGTGCCGGCCGTCGACCACTCGGACTTAGCCGGCGTCGCCGGCGGGGGCGCCGACCCGCCCCGCTCCTCGACCTCGACGTCCTCGATCTGGTGGCCGCCGCCGGCGGTCCGCCGCTTGGTGGGCGAGTACGAGATGACGGTGGCGTTGCGGTGCAGGCCGTGCGTGGGCCTCTGCTGCGACTGGGGCTGCGCGACGGGCAGTCGCGAGATGCTATGTCCGCGACGCTTGACGCGCGGGCGGGGGCTGGACTCGTCGGCCGGCTTGAGCGGGACTTTGGAGACGGTGTGGAACTCGCGGTGGGCCGCGAAGTCGCGCTGCGGCGTGACGGGGGGGACGACGAGCAAGGTGGGATCGATGGGGATCGCGTTCTCGTCGCCGTATTCCTGGCTGGCCTCCGAGAGGGCGTCGGCGTCGTCGTGCGGGAGGGGGTCGTGGGCGTGTTGTGCCGGCTCCGTGAGGGACATCTCGTGCGCCTCGGCCGCGAGGGACAGGTCCTCCTCCGTCACGGGGATGTCGTCGAATTCTGGGGTGAGGACGCCGTCGTCCTCGGCTGTCTCCATCGGTTCTTCGACCTGCTGCTCGTCGGGCGTGATGTCGAAGTCCTCCTCGGCGGAGGTGGCGCTCTGGGCGGAGATGTCCTCGTCGAAGTACGTGTTGCGCATGGGCGAGCTGGTAGCGGCAGGAGTCTTGACGTGAGGGGCCGTCTGCGTCTTGTCGTCGTCGCGGCTCAGAATGTCAATGCCGGGAGACTCGGGGCGTCCGGTCTTCAGCGGGCTGGACCCGGCGTTCCAGGCGCTCAGCTTGCCGACCAGCGGCGTGAAGCCGAACTTGTCGTCGGTCCGAGCCCGCTTGGCGGTGCTCCTCTCGCCGAAGTTGGCGCTCCTCGCCGACATGGTGGTGCCCATTGTCTTAGAGGCGGGAGGGCACGGTGTGGCCGGCATGGCTGTGTGGGGCGTGGTGAGTTCGTCCTCGTCCTCGGACTCGGTGTCCTGGTCGTGCGGGTCGAGATCTTTCTGGCGGAGGCCGAAGAAACCCGGGTTCTGCTTCGGAGGCGAGGCGGGCGGAGTGGTGGTCTCCCGTTCCGAGCGGGCCATGACGGCCTCGAGCTCGGGCTCGTCGAGGTGCATCGGGTCATCCACGTGCTCCTCGATATTCTTGTGATCCACCTCAAGTTGCTCCTCGTTATGGTCCTCCTCGTGGTCCGGCTCCTCTTGGTCGAGAGCCGGGTCGGCGTGACGGGGAAGAACAGCAGACATCCTCCCTGGGAAGAGCAGTGGGCTGGGTTCGTTCTCGTCCTCCTGCACGTCGTCGGGGATCTCGATCTCTCCAGAATGTCTCTGCTCAGTATCTGAAGCGGCATGTTCCGCCGGCAGCGGCGTCGCAAGCAGGGTAGGCTTCGGCGCGGGCGTGCGTCCGAACACCGTCTCATCCTCTTGCTTCTGCGGCGAGCTAAACCCCAGGAAAGTGGGCTTACTCGGGGACATCGGTCGTTTGGGCGGGCTCAACAAGGACGTCTTGAAGGGCGATGACGCACCCAGCTGCACGCCAACCGGACGCAGATCGAGACCCTTGATAGCTGATTGAGGTCGTCTGGCAGGGGACTGCAGCAGACTCGTCTTGAAGGCAGACTGCGGTAGTTGCTGCTGGCCCGTCTCGCCATCGAAAAGACGGCTTGGTGGCCTCACAGCCGACTGGGCGAGTGTCGGCACGCCGTCTACTCGCTTAGCAGGCGTCTTGAGGCTGTCCTTCCAAGGACTAGGCGGCGGACGCCTGCACGGGCTCCCCAGAATGACCGTCGGCAGCCCCTCATTTTCCACGTCGTTCTCGTCCGATGTCTTTGTCGCTCTCGGCACCTGGAACTTGAGACCGCCCCGCACTCTAGTGGCCGAGGTGGCCTTCGATCTCGGCTTCGCGGGCGTCTTCTCGTCGGCCGCGAGCTCGTCTTCGGATTCGGGTACGTTTGACTCGTGGTTGGTGATGTTCGCCCTGTTGTGCATCGCCATCTGAGTGACCTTCTTAGGGCTCAACGGAGTGGGCTTCTCGTACTTTGATTCTTGCCCGGAGGTCTTGGCTGCACCTGCGCCACGGCTGGTGGCTCTCGCTGTGGTAGAGGCCGCGGTCTTGCGGACAGGTTTGGCGCGGAGGCCGGTGCTGGAGGTCTCTGCTGCTTTGCCGCGCGTGGTCTTGGTGCTTGGCGGCTCGATGTTCTCCTTCTCGGGCTCTTCGAACTTGACGCTCTTCTTGGCCGTGGCGGACTTGGCTGCAGTCGACTTGGTAGGGGCAGTGGCGCTGCCGCGGGTGCGAGTTGCTGTCTTCCTCACAGGCTCTGCAGGTGCTTCGTTCTCTGGCTGCGTAGCCTTCTTGGTACGGGTGGTACGGGTGGCTGACTTTGCGGGCTGGGGTTCTTCCTTGGATGGCTCGGCTGCTTTCTTGGGCCTGCCTCTTGTGCGCGTAGCTGGAGCTGTCTCCATCTCGGGCTCAGGTTCGGCCACCTTCTTAGGGCGTCCACGAGTTCGCGTCTTCATGGCTGGCTCTGGCTGGGCGAGCTCGGGCTCCTGGCCAAGCTCCCCGTCGTCATCTACGTCATCGGCTCTAGTCTTCCTCTTTGTCGAGACTGAAGCTGTGCTGCGAGTGGCCTTGGCCTTTGCAGCAGCAGTGACGATCTTGGTAGTCTTGGCTGCGGTGCCGCTCTCGCTGACCTTTGCGGCCCTGGCGCGGGTCATGCGCTTTGGAGGCGATGGCTGGGGATCCATGTCGATGATGATATGTCGCTGTCGTGGTTAGAAATGTCGTTGAGACAAAGGAATCACAGACGACTCCTCATAAGGCCGGAGCGAATTTAGTTATGCAGATTTGGGAATGTGTGCAAAAAAGATAAATAAAAGGAAGTTGCTATTGACACGATTATCGATCTGTTGACGTCGACTTCATACTTGCAAGGGAGCAAAGGTAGGATCAGCCTGCTGGTTCCGATGTGGATTTTGTTTGTTGTCTACGCGTCGTTGCCGGGTCGACATCGAACGAGCCACCCACTTCTGACCAATCAGACCAGACTCGACGACGCCAAGAATGACTTCACCTGCTCTGTGGAAGATACTCCCTTTCCTAGAACTATTCGAACTGGATTGATGATTATTTTACCTATACAGTCTATATATTCTGAATAAAAGGTGGTTTCTTACAGCGCAGATCCCTGTGGTCAACACCTAACACCTCCTCCCTTGCGTGAAGGCGCCCTCGCAGCATCAGGACAGACAGCTTTCCACATCATTACACGTTCGGACCTCCACCTCATCATCATTATCAGCTCAATTCATCCTCACAGAAGTCAGGCCGACCTTGTGATGTGGGTAGGTAGGTGTGTCGAGGCTGTCCCGGCTTCCTCCGCCTGGTTAACAGATGACACGGAATGCACGTACTGTCGTCGCACCCAGACGATCCAGGCTAGGATGCTCTCACAGTGTATCCTTTCGACAAGCTACGTGGACGAGCCAGAAAGAAACATAAGGACTTCAGACCCCCCAGATCCTCATCACTTCACCCATCGCAGAATCCTCGATATCAAGCCGACGTCATCAGCTTGCAAAGCCGAGGAAGTCTGTGTCCTCTCCTCCGTCATTGTGTTAACTGGCCTGACAATACTCAGAAGTTCCGCAGTTCGCGAAGGACCAAGTTGGGGCGCCAATTTCTCGATGAGTGACGTGCATTCCCGCTGCCATAATCCATGCTCGACGTCTATGCGTTTCTTGATCGTTGCCTCAGCTCCTCGCTCGAGCAGGAGCTTGAGGACCCGAAATAAGTTTTCCTGACTGGATCTGTACCAGTTCCACTCCCGGGAGCAAAGTTCGGCGAAATTTGTAAACGGTGTCCTTTTGCTTCCATTTGCCGTTACTGGACTTGGATCAGCTCCGAAATCCAAAAGCAGTCCCACCATTCTTTCGCTGATACTATCAACATAGTCACCAATCCAACCTTCTGCATCGGGCATCCTTCCACTTCTTTCTTGAGTACATAATGCACAATCGAGCAATGGACGACCTCTTTGATTGATGGCGCCTGGATCTTGCTCGAGCTTGTATTTCACGTAGAAGTGGAGGTTCGCCTTCACCGCCTGACCGAGTATTGTCTCCATAGAATCATCATGGCTTTCTGATTGTTCGTCGGAGCTCAACCAACTGACCCATGGTATTTCCCTCAGCACGGGCGATCCCACGGTGGCTGCCTCAAGGTCGTTCATGAGCGAGATCTGCGCTGCTGAGGCGTATTGATGATCACTATTTTCTCCGATGTCGTGAGCGTAATCCAGAACTTCGGACCCAAGCATGGCGAAGTTGTGTTCGTCGCCTTCACGGCGGAGACGTTTTATGAGCAACGACATCAATCTGCCCAGAAAGACCACGGGGTCAAAGCCCGCCGGCGCACGCTGACGCAGCTCCGTGCCATATTCGTCTCTTAGAAATTCATGGACCGTTCTATGGAGGAAATTGATATCATACTCGAAGGAAATCGCGGCGTCTTCCTCCACTCTTATCTGCAGTAAGTCCCCACATCGGTTCTGAAGTCGAGGCACCCACTGCTGATGAAGCAAATCAATTTCTTCAGTTGTCACCGGATCCCAGTCGGCTTTAGAGACAACATCAGGATCGTTCCAGCTTCCAAGATACGGGAGAATGAGTATGGGCATTGAGTCGTCCGCCGTTATCGCGAGCAGTAGAATCTGTGCTGACTCCGCCTGGTAGACCTTGTCTATCCGGCTCATCATCTGGTTAAAATATTGTCCCAGTTCCTGGGGATACGAGTGAAGTCGGACAACAAGTTGTTCGTAGGGTTCGTGGTCTCGCATGTCACGCAACAGGTCGCGCACAACCAGAAACACCCAAAGCCATACCCCGACAGCTCGGTCCGAGATCTGTTTGATCAAGTCGTAGTACCTGGAGTCGGCACACGCCAGTTTCTGAAACCGCTCGTTGGCAACCAGTATGTCGCGAATGTACTTTTGCATGTCTTTGCTGGTGAATTCATGCACCTTCAGATTCTGGTTCGATGAACTCCATTCGGCCGAAAAAGCGTTCCATAGCCTGCTGGACACACAGACCTTGACGTGCTTAGTGGCAGCAAGCTCTTTCACCACCTGGATGATGTCTTCCTCGGCGCCACCGTACTCGTCTAGACCATCGATGAAGAAGCAGAACTTGGTTTCCGGGTTGCTTTGACGACTCAACCTCGAAAAAGCCTCTCTCAGTTCATCCATACCCCATGGATCCGTGGCCGACTGTCCCGGGCACAGCACATCAACCAGGGAAGGCAGGCTCCGAAAGATCTGGAATAAGAGAGTCCGCAGTAACCCTTGTTGGGACTTCTGCATCTCGGTGCCCGGGTTCCAAAAGTAATGCGAGGCGACTATCAATGGCAGAGGCGACGCCCATTGTTTGAGACTCTTGCGGGTCTGCTGGTGGTCGGAAACAAACTTCATCAATGTCGATTTACCACTCCCAGCCTAACATAGCGGCTGTAAGCAGAAGGACGGATAGGTGGGAATGAACGAGATACACTCACCAACCCGCTAACCCAGAAGATACCGTCACCTCTTTGCAACCATGAGCTGAAGCTAGTCCTTCTACTGTCGAAGATCCAGTTGAGCGTCTGTCGATGAGCCTTCGGTATATCACCATGGCGTCTCTTCAGTGTCGAGAACGACAAGGAGCGAATAATGCTCCCCCGCCACTCCAATTTTCCCAGTTCGAGGGACATGTTTTGTAGTGCGGCCATGGTATCTTTGAGAGCAGACGTATGTGCGGTCATCATGTCTTGGAGCGTCTGGGGCTCTTTGTTGCTTGTTGCTCTCGACGATGCCTCCCTGCTTGATGAACTCGACTGGCTCGCTAGCCTGCTCAAAGTGTCAAGACCACGAGTTACATCCCGTTGCAGCTCCTCCAGCTGATTCCGTGGTGACTGTGCCTGGAGCTCTTCCATCTCCCGGCTGAGCTTATCAATCTTCATTGTTAGAGCAGAATGACACTGACTGTCCCGCATGTTAGACACATATTCGTCTCCGGAGCCTCTTTGGGTCGCCTACGATTGGGTCTCTGCCTGCCACCATTGACTCAGCCTCGCCTCAAGCTCAAAGAGTCTTGTTTTCAAGCTGTCGATGTCGCCTTTTGTCCATCGATATCTGACAGCGATGGCAAGAGCCTTGACTTTTCTCGCGGACCCTACAGAGCTGGTTTGCAACTTGGAGAGCTTCGTGATGAGTGATTCTGCAACATCATCGCATTCGCTGGCGATCTCGTTCAGCTTGTGTGGATTGCTCTGCGGAGGTATCGACTTCGCAAGACCTCTGCTGTTCTCTCGGATGGTTTCGGCCATCAGCATCAGTTGTTTGACCTCTTTGGACGTTCCGCTACCCGAAGAGGCTATCTCCTTCGCGGATGATAATACCTCATGGCTAAAAGATATGATTTGCAGGATATTCGAGGCAACACCGAGAGCACTGAGAGGATCCATGTTATCGAGCGACTGAACCTCGGCGTGTCAAAGCACACTGACGATGAAGATGGACACAAGACAGGAAGAAGACGACAAATTTCAGCAGTCAGGCACCATCGCGGAGCCTCGTCTGCGACAAGGCAGACCGAATCTCAGCCACGCACCCCAATGCGAAGCTGCAGTGACAGACCAATCGGGCTAGACATTTAAGCGCCCAAGCATTACTGGCTGTTATCAACCTCCAAGGTTACACGGCATATGAAGATACGATCGCGTGAGTCGACAAACCCAAGCTTCATATCCTATTTGACTTAAGTACGAAGACCGCTTTATTTACAGTAGATCCGTTCGTCTGCAGCCTCTCAGTTTGGCGTGCGGCCTCGGATAGCCGGCGCAGCAGCAGCAGGAACGGTGAAGTCGATGCACGACTCATACGTCTGTCCCTGTCCAAGCCAGTACCATTGGATCACCTGTATAAATGGTCAGTTACAAGTTCCCAAGCTAACGATCCCAACAGACATCAAGAGAGGGCACATACGCAAACACCCGGAGTAGTGCACTTTCCGCCCAACTCCGGCACCGTAACGCTGAACTGGGTCTGGTCCTTGGGCGGGTTCGCCGTGGCAGCATAGTTATCCTTCCACACCAGCAGCGGCGTCCCGATGACGCTGTTCGTCGTCGTGTCGACCACGCTGACGTTGGCGTAGCCCTTGTGCGGGATGCGGATGTACACCTCCATGTCGACGACGTCGCCGGGCTTGTACGACTGCACGTGGGCCGCGTTGTCGGCGAACTGGTAGCCCCGGCACAGCCAGAGGTTGCACTTCTTGGCGTCGTAGCCGTCCGTCAGACCCTTGGGGTTGGCGCGCAGCAGGGCCTCCGGGTACGACGTGTTGTCGATCTGGTAGAAGGTCTCCATCGTCTTGCCGCAGGCCGCGCCCGTCGCGTCGCCCGGGGTGCGGGTTGCTGGCTTCGTGACGAGGCCGTGGGCCGACACCATGGCGGCGAGGCCGAGGAGGGAGGCTATGGAGAACTGCATGGTGGGTGAAGTGGGTAGGGTTTGTGTGTTGTGAGGAGAGGATCGACAGAGCGGCAACAGCTCCTCCTCCTCTTCTCGTCCTGGAACCGGGAGCTCCCTTTAAATACCTGTCCGGACATTGACGGAAACGACGGCAGTAGGGGTCTGTCGAAGCTCTCTAAACCCGCAGTATTGACGGCCGCCTCACATAGTACACTTTTGCCTAATAAGGCGTCTTTCCTCACGGAGTTGCTGGTGCGCACCAATACGGTGCCAGCGCCCAAAGCTGATAGATTAAAGCAATATCAATATGCTACATCTCTCGGCAGAGACTATCTGGGACACATTTCGCTGGATGTCCCGACAGATATTGATGGTGGTAGAGTCAGGTACGCGATATAGGGTGCGTACTCGCCTCCACGGATCCATCATGCTGTCCAGGATAGATGCAACTGAGTACGCATTGACATCCAACCATCTTGACATGCTAGATTGTATACGATACTCCATTACTAGAGCATGGTATGCAACAAACTGGTCAGTGTGCAGGTGTTGGTGGAGGATGCAGGTCAAGTCTAAGTCTAGAGTCTTGACAGGCAGCACGGCTAGAAAGAGGTGGATTGGGGGCCAGATGAGCTAGCCCAGAACGGTACTAGCGCCTCAACGATAAGCCCATTGATAAGAACTGCCCCACTGAAAATTCAAAGCCCGCCAGAAAAGAAAGTGCAGGCATCGAGAGTCTCTCTTGCGCCTTCAATCAAAGACAGCAAGCCAATCGCCGGTGAAAGAGTCACTGACTGTCGCCCACAATGGCCCCTACCAAGAAGAACCTCAAGGCGACCAAGAAGTTCGAATCGAAGCATCTCAAAGGCGTCTTGGAGAAAAGGAAAGCCGTCCAGAAAATCAAGCAGCGACAGCAGGTCAAGGCGAAAAAGCAGACGAAACGGTCGAGAGACGACGAATTCATCAAGGGGCCCAAAGACGAGAAAGATGGCGCTGCAAAGCCGAATGGTAGGGCGAAGCCGCTCAAGGCCAGCGAGATGAGCGTCGACGACTTCTTCGGCGGTGGTTTCGAGATTCTCGAGGGCAAGCAACCAGAGACAAAAAAGGCAAATGGCAAGCTAGGCAAGCGGAAGCGGGATGCGGCTGCTGCTCAGGATGAGGGTGCTTCCGACGATGAGAGCGACTCAGATGTGCCAGTAGCGGATGAGCCTGTCCAGGATAGCGACTCTGACTCGGACGCGGGCGAGGACGACGAAGATGCCGGCATGAGCAAGGCCGCCATGGATGCCCTGGCCAAGGACGACCCAGAGTTTTACAAGTTCCTGCAAGAGAACGACCCGGAGGCCCTCGAGTTCGATGAGAACGCTGATCTGGCGGAGGTCGATGAGCTGAGCGAGGGCGATGAGGAGGAACAGCCCAAGAAGAAGAGGAAGAAGACCAAGGGCAAAGAAGAGGACGAGTTCCTGAAGGATAACGAGCTCACAGCAGAGATGGTTGCGAGGTGGAAGAAGGCGATGGATGAGACACACTCCCTCAGGGCGGCACGCCAGGTCGTGCTGGCTTTCCGGTCCGCTGCCCATCTGAACGAGGACGAAGAGGGCAAAAAGGCGAAGTACACCATTTCGAGCCCGGAGGTTTTCCACGACATCCTCGTGGTCGCGCTCAAACAGATCCCGGAAGTCCTGCAACACCACGTACCGGTGAAGGAGTCGGCGTCCGGCAGGGTCTACGTCTCTACAGATACAAAGAAGTTCAAGACCTTGTCCATCCTAATGAGGAGTTACACCGGCTCCATACTCCATCTTCTCGGTACCCTCTCGGACGACGCAACCCTCAAACTCACCCTCTCCGCACTTACCCCCCTCCTCCCATACCTCCTCTCCTTCAAGAAGCTCCTCAAGGCGCTCGCCAAGCGAGTGGTCGCCTTCTGGTGCCAGTCGGCGAGCAGCGAAACAACCCGCATAACAGCCTTCCTCGTCCTGCGTCGGCTAATGGTGATTGGCGACAAGGGTATTCGAGAGTCCGTACTCAAGGCCGCGTACCAGGGCCTGATCTCGGGCAGCCGCCTAACCAGCGTCAACACCATCCGCGGCATCAATCTGATGAAGAACTCGGCAGCCGAGCTGTGGGGCATCGACCAGGGTATCGGCTACACGACCGCCTTCAGCATGATCCGCCAGCTGGCCATCCACCTACGGAACAGCATCGTCAACAACAAGAACGAGGCATACAAGGCCGTCTACAACTGGCAGTATGTGCACTCGCTCGACTTCTGGTCGTGTGTGCTCGCGGAACACTGCAGTCCCCTCAAGGAAGCCGAAGCCGGCAAGGAGAGCCAGCTGAAGCTGCTCATCTACCCCCTGGTACAAGTCACGCTGGGCGCGCTGCGCCTGATCCCGACGGCGCTCTACTTCCCCCTCCGCTTCCAGCTCGTCCGCTCGCTGCTGCGCCTCTCGCGCGCCACGGGCACCTACATCCCGCTCGCCTCCGCCCTGCTCGAGGTGCTCAACTCAGCCGAGATGAAGAAGAGCCCCAAGCAGTCGACGCTCAAGCCGCTCGACTTCGCGGTGCAGTACAAGGCGCCCAAGATCTACCTGCGCACGCGCGTCTACCAGGACGGCGTGGGCGAGCAGGTCGTCGAGCTGCTGTCCGAGTACTTCGCGCTGTGGTCGACCAGCATCGCCTTCCCCGAGTTCGCGCTGCCCGTCGTCATCATGCTGAAGCGCTGGGTCAAGGAGGCGCGCCGGGCCGGCGGCGCCGGCAACCGGAACAACAAGCTCGTGTCGTCGGTCGTGCTGCTGGTGCAGAAGGTCGAGGCCAGCGCCAAGTTTGTCGAGGGCAAGCGGGCGGCGGTCGAGTTCGCGCCCAACAACCGCGCCCAGGTCGACGCCTTCCTCAAGGACTTTGAGTGGGAGAAGACGCCGATCGGGGCGTTTGTCGTGGGCCAGCGGAAGCAGAGGGCCGAGAAGGCTAGGATGATGGAGGAGGCTAGGAAGGAGGACGAGGCGAAGAGGAGGGAGGAGGAGAGGGAGAAGCTTGGTGGGGGCGATGATGATGATGATGACAGTGAAGAGGGTGGTCTGGAGGAGGAAGCGGATAGTGACGAGGAAGAGGAGGAAGAAGAGGAGGATGAAGAGGAAGACGAAGAAGCTGAAGAGGAGGACGAGGACGAGGATGAGGAGGAGAGCGAGTGATGGTAGTTACCAGCTGTTGTAACCTTTCACATAGTATCACCATCACGGTGACGGAGCGATTGCGATAGAGTCGCCGCTATATTAACGAATCTTCATACCTGCACATTCTCACGGAATAACTGCCCCGTCCGCGAGTCCTGGTGCAGCCCCCGAGTATCCAATGTCCTGCGTCCAGACCCGATAAGCGAAGAACACAATGTCGATCCCCAGCGGCACCAACACCCACATGGCGAGCACGCTGCTCACACTCGGCGGGCAGTACATCTCGCCCTCCAGCTTGAGATAACTAGCAAAGAAGATCCAGTTCCCAATATTAATGATGAAGCTTCCCAAGACAAGAAAGTAATAGAACGTCCTAAACCCCCTCCGCTCCGTCGTCAGCGGCGCCTCCCAAGTACTCCTCTTGCGCTGCCACAGCTCCCACGCGCCGTCGATGCGCCCCTTCTTCACCCTCCTCTTATGCCTGATCGTCATGATCACCGTAGCGATAATCTCCACCACGCCCACGAGCGGCAGCACCGCGATGAACGCAGCCAGCACCGCCATCCACGCCGCCCAGATGACGGCCGCCCCGCAGCACAGCCCGCAGCACGCCGCGCCGTCGTCGTCCTCCCTGCGCCTATCCCTCCGGCTGTCATCCATACCCCTAGCAGCCAGCCCGAGACTGACTAGAAACGTGACGCCAAACAGCACAAAGTCCGGCACAAACGTCAGCACGCTCCCGACCCCCAAAATGTGCAGCTGGCCCGCGTACGGCCCCGCGGCCGGGTTGGGCGGGACCGCCGCGGCGGACGAGGAGGCGAGCGGCCAGTACCGCGAGGCGACGTACCCGCCCGCGAAGAAGGACAGGACGCCGTCGACGGTCAGCTCGGCGACGCCCTGCTGCGACCAGGGCTCGAAGACGCCCAGGAGGCCGAGGAAGGGCGCGTTGCGCGGGCGGACGAGGTAGAAGGATAGTTCTTCGGCGAGGGAGCTCTCGCCCGCGAGGCCGTAGCGGCCGAGGATGAGGACCGTGAGGTACGCGGTGAGGATCTCGCGGCCGACGGACTGCAGGAGGCGGGTCGCTTTGAGGGTGTAGACGCGCTCGACGGTCCAGGGGCGCGGCCACGGGTTGGAGGGGGTTTCGAAGTTTTGGGTGTGGTAGCCCTCGGAGCGGTGGGAGTCGGGCGGGAAGTAGTTGTCGGTCTGGGAGGGGTAGGGTGCTGGAGATGGGGAGGGGTGGTATTCTTGCTGGTAGAGCATGGTTTGGCCGTATGCTGGTGGCTTCTTGACGTATTCTTGGCTGGGCGTGGGTTGGAGTTCGTAGGTGCTTGTCTGCTGTGATTGGGGGTATACGTGTCCTGGTCCGGGGTTCCAGGGGGAAGAGGCCTCTCGTGCTCGGCCCAATCCCCGTTTCTCCATGAAAGGCCTCGTTTTGCGAGAGACCGCTTGCCGTACGCGATGGTACCCGAGGACTCGGAACAGGGTCTGGAGCAGCTGGAGGAACAAGCCTACACCGAGGACTATGAGGATCTGGTTGGCGTCGGGACAGCTGCTTGCTCCGGCATAGGACTGGATCTGGTACAGCCAGTCGACTTTCACGGCATTGTCAGCCACACACGATGCCACGTCTTCCGTAGGTTTTTGTAGGGTGCACCGAATGTATTGTTCCGCTCTGTGCTATGATGAGTATAGGACGCACTATGCTGGTGCGATGAGACTCACGCTGCGCTCTGGCACTTGAGGTACGCGTCGCTGACATCTCCCGGCCCTTTATAGGTAGCAGAGCATGTATTGTCGAAGGCACTCAAGTCGAAGGAGCATGTCCTATTCAGTATCTGGTTGAAACGTGACGGCGAATTAGGCACAAAACAACTGTGAACCGTAGATCAAGGACAGAGCTCACCGGAAAGAAGTCAGAATAGGTACAATTCGGGTTCTTCTCGATTTCGGGCGGCTGGTAGCGTCCGCCAAGGTCCTCCGACGAAGGACTGGTCTCGTAGTAGATGCCGTACCAGGCATGTCGCCAGCTGCAGCACTGTCAGTTATCTCCTTCAAGTTGCACGAGCGTCTGAGTGCCTACTAGATGTCTAGGCATCTCGCTGCATTGCTGGCTGCATCGAGTCGAAGCTTGACCGGCACTGAGCTCGTAGGGCAGGTCTGCAATGCCTCGATATATGGCTTGCACTCGATTGTGACATTCTTACCGCCAAGTCAGTAGTCTACCTTTGATATCTTAGCAGGGGAACTGTTGCAAACCCACTGTAAAGAAACTCTCAGTCGTGTAAGTGCAAGCTTCAGTCGAGGTTGAGTTGCCAGTAAGACGGGGCAAAATTCCCCGAGACCGTGGAAAGTTATCGGGCGTCTCCCAAATCCCACTCATCTGGCCTTTCCTCTCCATTTCGAGGGAGATCGTGTATGTTGCACTCTGGGTGCTCCACCAATAGCCCAGCTTAAGCCAACCTGCGATCGACGGATATATATATATCTTTGTTCACCTCGAGCGCTTGGCATATATCTCTGCAGCCAGCCTTAGGAAATACGACTCGGAGTGGTGTGTTACTCAAGGTGCTCTTCCAAGGCCAGTCCAGCTGAAGTCTTGGCGCATCTTTTGAGCCATCACGGTTGGACGCCTCCCAGACAGGCGAAACGCTTTCATGCAGAGGAGTTGATGAGAGGGGTATCTGAGGCTTGCGAGAGCCCTGTTTGCGGTGATAGATACTGGTCCGGGAAGCGTACCCCGAGATTGCAACGACAATTAAGCATAACTGCAATGAGTCGAGCTTGGCAAGTAGTAAATTTAGACCATCATCTACCGGGTATGTTTCGCCATGCTTGCAGCCTTGCAGTCGCAGTACTTACTGGGTGATGGGAAAGGAATTAGTCTGTGCACCTCTTCCTCCCTCCTTCGTTTAGTTGAGAACGTTCTCGAGATAATTGTCACGCGCCCTTCGTTTCCTTGTTGTTCACATTTTGTTGGATAGTTGATAGCTTTTAGTGATAAGTGTGCTACTTCAAAGCGTTAGTCTAGCTTCGTTAGGCAGGGCTCTGCGTTTGATTTAGTACTCTAGATAGCCGCTTAAGGAGTGTGGAAAACAGTTTCTTGATTGACTGGTTCAGCCCTCCTAAACGTGTATCTTGAGGGACTCGAGGGTCTCTATATACACANGAGGGCTGCAGATATCTGCAGGGGTTTGCAGTTTCAGAGCCCCTGTACCAGGTCTTGGCGGAAGGATCTCGAAGTTTTCAGGATACAGGGGTTGGCGATAGCCTCATTTTCAGGGGTTCGATCCTTTTCCTCCCACAAGGAGCCGCTGCCTCTATAGCTGTTGAACTGTCGTCCTTGCTATCCTTAGCATATCCTAGGAACTCGTTTCCGAAGTGACAAAGTCTACATTTGTAGTGATTGACGATGACGTAGAGCAACGTGGCCGATGGATAGGGTGCTGGCCAACAGTACAGCTGTCTACCTTATAAGATAGAATAATAAGATTACTGTCATCGAGTCGAACCTTAGGTCAGAGTTAAGTCGTCAGGCATAAACATCGTCCTCGATTAAGCGTCACTACACTCAGAAGCTCCAGTCCTGGGACTAAAGAGTCAAATAAATGAATGCAGAAATCTAACAGAGGACAAAAAAAAAAGTAGTAAGTAAAGTGTTAACTCTCCAGTGAGTCGAACCCACGACCCTCACTCAGGTTAGGTCTAGAAGGGCACCTCTGGCTGACGGATAGCATCGCACCAGGAGTGTTACCGACTTGACCACACCGTCCTCATTCCAGATCGCAGGTTAATATGCTTGCTTTCAAAGTTGTCTTTATACCACAGACCCAGTCCTTTGTTGGGGTAGAGGTCTACAGTGAAGCGAGGTTGGCAAGTGGTTGACCTTCATTCACCACTCACATGATTCACATCTTGACTGCTTACTTGACGTCTTCCAGATTGCGCTACACCGAGCGATTATTATACTATGTATCAAATAGTTAAAGCTCTTACGTCTGTCTAGACATTAATCGGGTACCTTGCATAATTACTTAAGAAGTCCCCGTCTTATCCCTGGCATATCCTTTGAGCTTGTTTGAACAAAATAAGAGCTTAGAAGAACCTCGATAGGGATCGTATGAAACAAGTCGACTTCGTCCCTAGCGATATATGTGTTATGAAACGGGGTTTCGAGTTTGTGCTGCCCGTTTGTTTGATACTTACTTATGTCCCATGTCCAACCTACTGACATCACAATCACACTTAGAGCACTAGCCACTGCACATGGTGATGCATCGTGCGATACTGTAATCCAGGATCTAACGTGAAGGCAATGGAAATGGAAACACACTAAACAAAATTGACTCCCATTATCCTGATATAGGTACGAAGGATGCGAGCTCCCTGGCAGATATCCCATCACGGCTTCACGACATCAGCATCTCCATCAACCGCCACAAAGTGATCTGTTTTCCAGAGCACGACAGCATACCCAATTGGATCAGACAGGCCTTGACCTTGAAGCGCGAGTCTTATAGAGCCGATTATTTTGATGCGACAACGTGTCAGGGCCTTAGAGCAGCCGCTGATAAAAGACGCGTCGTTCAAGTGTGTGACAAGCTGATAGTACTGCCAATGCGATTACTCACTGTCTTATAGTCTCTTACCCCGGATTCTCAATATGTGGTGTGTTGCGATATTGGTTGCTGAATGTTGAAGCCGTGAAACGTTGGAGGCCGTCGATACTTAGAGTGGAGATATATTTAGAACAGCCCAGGGTGGGAGGAGGTCAAACGATGACGTCGTCTGCCGTGAGACTGCAACCGAGTAGATCCTTCCATACCCTTGAATTTCAATCGTAAACCAAACCTATCAAATTTGTTGTATAAGCGTATTTCGACGACATATTAGACAGGCAGACACCAGTCTGTGCAGATTCTCGTTTTTTTGCTCTCAACCCAAGGTCTCCGAGACATCCGACGACTATTTCGCCCAAAGAGGAAGTGATGGATCGCCCATGATGGACATGGCTAAGCCTAATGCGAGCCAAGCGGCGGCTTGAATGCAGGCACGAGAGGGGCAGGCCAGGGCGCATAGCGGCTGTGGCTGCATACGTTACAGGCTCAAGCACGCGACTACCAGTCAAAAGTCCCCGAAATCTCCATCAATGGCCACAAGATTCGCCGTCCCACATCATCCCCCGAATCCTCCAGGGCCAGGGCTGTGCACGGAAATACGTCTCTTTCAGCTATTCAGCGTTGCAAACAAGGTCACGGTCGAGCACTCCCGGGACACGGACATGATAAAGAACCCGCCGTCCCGTAAAACCCCACTGAACGGCGACGGGATGCCGAGACCTGGCCTGGTTGCCAGCGGCAATCGACGAATCGAACTGTTCGGATTCATGTGATTGCGTCACGGATCGAGGCTGGCACAAGATCCCCGTCTTAAAAAGATCCACGGATCCGCATTGCCCAGAGAGGTATCGGACAGTTTTTTATTCTGGGTCGTACAAGAGTGCGACACATTGATTAATCCCATTGCGCCGCCACTCTTGCGCCGCCTACGTCCAATTGCTATGCAACTCATTCTCCATCATCTTCAGCGGCGCAGTATCCCTTGCGGCGCTTACTCACCATCTTAAGAACCGTGTTGCGCCGGAGGTTGCGATCTGGATGAAGTAGTAGACGCATATATCACGAAAGAGTATTCGATACCCAGGTTTTGGCGACAGGTTTCTTGATCTTTTGAGAAGTGCTTCAAGAGTCGACTTTTTTAGGACAAATATCCTCTAGTCCAGCCATAATGCAGTTCCAACTTCTCCCACTAACCCTTCTACATCTCCTCTTCGCAACGGGTCTCGCCGCTCCCCAGGGCGAACTGCCGCACAACGCAGGCGCCCAGCTCCTCTCCGACGTCACAGCTCTCGCGCACCGCGCCCTCGCAGACTCCCCCAGCGGCGGCTACGCCCCGGCAATAATACCATGTCCGGACACCCGCCCTGCCGTCCGCCGAGCCGACCGCCTGTCGCAGAGCGAGACTTCGTGGCTCTCGAACCGCCGGCCGCTCACCGTCGATCCCATGGTCGACTTCCTCACGCGCGCCAACATAAGCGACTTCGATGCCGCGACCTACATCCGCAACGCGGCGGCCAACAACCTCTCCGCGCTACCCAACATTGCCATCGCCGTGTCGGGAGGCGGCTACCGGGCGCTGATGAACGGCGCCGGCTTTCTCAAGGCAGCAGATAGCAGGATAGAAGGAACTACAGCTGCCGGTGGCATCGGGGGTCTCCTGCAGTCGGCGACATATCTTGCCGGGCTCTCCGGCGGTGGCTGGCTGGTGGGCAGCTTGTTCGCAAACAACTTCTCCACGGTCGAGAACCTCCAGCGCGGCAGCGAGGGCAGCAGCGTCTGGAAATTCGACAGATCCATCTTCGTCGGACCGAAAGACAGCGGCATCAGCATCGTCAACACGGCCGAGTACTGGGTTGACGTCGCCGACCAGGTCTCCTCCAAGGCCGACAAGGGTTTTGATACGAGCATAACCGACTACTGGGGCCGCGCGCTCAGCTACCAGCTCGTCAACGCCACCGACGGCGGGCCGGCGTACACGTTCTCGAGCATCGCGGACACGTCCGACTTCCAGAAGGCAAACACCCCCTTCCCGATCCTGGTGGCGGACGGCCGCGCTCCGGACGAGAAGATCATCTCCCTCAACGCTACCAACTTCGAGTTCAACCCCTTCGAGATGGGCAGCTGGGACCCGACCGTGTACGGCTTCGCGCCGACCAAGTACCTGGCCTCCAACTTTTCCGGCGGCGTGGTGCCCACGACGGGCAACTGCGTGGCGGGCTTCGACCAGATCGGCTACGTCATGGGCACCTCGTCCTCGCTCTTCAACCAGTTCCTGCTCACCAACCTGACGGAGCTCAACGTGCCCTCGCTCGTCATCAAGGCCATCACCGACATCCTGCAGCACATAGGCAACGACAACAACGACATCGCCCAGTACGTGCCCAACCCCTTCCTGGGCTGGTCCAACGCCACCAACCCGGGCGCATCCAGCATCGAGCTCTCCCTCGTCGACGGCGGCGAGGACCTGCAGAACATCCCGCTCAACCCCCTCATCCAGCCCGCCCGCGCCGTCGACGTCATCTTCGCCGTCGACAGCAGCGCCGACACCACCGTCTTCTGGCCCAACGGCACCGCGCTTCGCGCCACCTACGACCGGCAGTTCGTCTCCATCGCCAACGGCACCGCCTTCCCCGCCGTGCCCGACGCAAACACCTTCATCAACAAGGGGCTCAACTCCCGCCCGGCCTTCTTCGGCTGCGACGCCGACAACTTCACCTCTTCCACGTCAGTCCCACCTCTGGTCGTCTACATCCCCAACGCGCCCTACACCGCCTTCAGCAACGTTTCAACCTTCGACCCGAGCTACCCGCTCTCGCAGCGCGACCAGATCATCGCCAACGCCTACGCCGGCGCCACCCAGGGCAACGGCACCCTCGACGCCGCCTGGCCCGCCTGCGTCGGCTGCGCCGTGCTGAGCCGCAGCCTGTGGCGCACGGGGACCGCCGTCCCGCAGGTCTGTCAAGACTGCTTCGCCCGCTACTGCTGGGACGGGTCCCTCGACGCCGCCGACAACGGGCCCTACATGCCCGGCCTGAGGATAAACGGGACCGCCGACGCGTCGACCAACGCCGCCGCGAGGCTTCCTTCCGGTGGAGGACGCTGGAGCGCGGTGGGCGCGGCGGTCGCGACGGTGGTGCTCGGGGCGTATCTGTCTGCGGTTTAGGAGATTGCGGGGGATTGGCTGTGGAGGCGGTCGTGTTTCGATCTCGAGCTGTGGGGGTGGGTTGCGTTGCTGCTGTTGCGACTTATGCATGCTTTGTGCAGGGTGGCTAGCACAGGCGTTTGGGTCTGGTAAACTGGTAAACGGGGGGAACATCAGCATTAAAAGGGGTCATCAGTCAAGGCTGCATGTGGAGAACATTGAGGCCTAGGCCCCATCTAGAGCGGGAATGACACTAGGAATGTAAGAGAAAGGAGAGCGAGAGGTAAGCCCAGAGCGGCATCCTTCGTGAGGAGGAAATTGAAGACTATGTTGCGAATACTCTATTGTGATAAGTCTGAGAGCTATGTAGTATTGTGCCCATGACCTCGAAACTTTCCCAGGCTGCCGGACTAAACCCACTTGCAGAGCTGGTATCGTACAGCAACATCGAAACGCGTCGCCCGGTTTTTCTTTCGAACTAGAAGGTTTGTGCGAAAAAAGGAAACTCGTTTCGTGAATATCGTCCGTGTCGGCATCGACCTCGTTGAACTGAGAGAGACAATGTGTGAAAACTTGGCTCCCGACCCGTGGTTGACAATCTGTCCATTGACGCGTCCATCTATAGCCGACACTCGTCTGTTTGAGACGGCAGTTATGACATCTCATATGAGGGTCAAAAAAACGTATATCCGAGAGGATGGGGTGATGGCAAGCTAAGCTTGTCATCGAAACGTATTGCGGTAAGGACCCTCCACCTTCACGTCCTTGATACCGTCTGGCATCATTCGAAGCCATTCCGCCCACTTTTCCAAGTTGACATCCTCGTCTGCCAGCTGGAAAGTGAGGCTCAACCGAGGAGAGCCGCTGCCGGTGCCATTCTGCACGTTGTCGTAAGCGTAGGCAGGAATGTTCTTCGGTATCGGAGCCAGAGAGATGGACGGCAACCGCGCGTCGCCACTGATCTGCAGGTGCAGTGGTGAGGGGAAGCTCGTGATGACCTCCTGCTCCGGATACCGATCCTGGATCATTTTGGGGTAGTAGGACGACAGCAGCTTGGCATGTATCTCTGCAGCCGAGACATGATCGAAGCTCTTTTGGCTGGTCCTGCTCAGCAATTCCGAGATTGCTCGCGTGAACTTGTTTCTGCCAATGTTTTTGCTGACATCCTCTCCGTTCGAGGCAGCAAGAAGCTCAAAGACGCCTTGCTTGCGCTGGAGAGAGGAGGATGGATAGTATGCAGCGTCCATGAGGAGAAGGACATCCGAGCTGGCTTCTTCGAGAATCTGCTGAAGACCGCTCCACCTGGCAGCTGGGGCGTCTGGGCTTCTGGAGCTAAGGGAAGATGTTAGTTTCTGAAGAGCAAAGTTAATCGAGCCTCACGGGTACTTACCTTGCGAGCACCATCTCCCGGTCGGCATTGAGATAGCTGTGGCCGTTGTAATAGACCACTTTCAGATCGTCGCGCTGGTCCTGGCTCTCGACAAAGGCGGTGATTATCGATGACAGCCACTTCCACGAGCTCTTGCCGTTCTCAGGCGCGGATGGGATCGGTTTGCTATGTAACGTATAGTTGTAGTGGCCACCGAGGATGGCGGACAGCTGGTCAACCGCGTCCTTGACACCAGCTTTATCGTCGTCATCCTCCCAAAAGAGTAGCAGCACTTGAACGGTCCTGTATCGGCCGCGGTATGGATCGGCCAGAATCCTGGACGCAAGACCTTGGATGTCACCTTTCGGGCTATCCAGACCAGAAAACGGCGTGTAAGATGTCACCTTGTCGGGACGGGGGCCTGACGGTAGGGGAGTGCGGATTCGCGAGTCACTGAGCGTCGCGCGGCCCGGCTGATGTGTTGGAGTCGTGTCTATTTCCATCTCCTGGGGATCATGGTAGACGGACGGAGCAGACCCGATCAGGGACGTAGGAGGACTACCCCTTCGCCCGGATGGAGAGACCGGTGCGAGGTGTTGCATGGTAGGACTGTGAGGCCTGAACTTCGCGACAGCCTCGTCCCAAGTGATGCCATGATGTCGTGGGTCGCACTAAAATGCAATGTTAGGAAGCCAGGCCCTGTCAACGATCAAGATGCATAATGCTCACAGCAACTCGCCGCCGCCTGCAGTCGGGGCACGCCCTCAGCTTTCTAATGAGTGCAGCTCTTTCGCGTTGTTCAGCTGATAGTGGGCCGGTACGCCGCCGACTAGGTCTTCGGTGAGGCGCGGAGTCGGTATCTGTGACAGAGAACACACTGTGGCCATTGAAGCTGTGGGTGGGTGACTCGACACTGAGAGCAGTGGCGGCAGTGTCGTTAGAGGTAACGGTTGCCACCGTGGAGGTGGTGGCATTAGTGGAGGTAGACGAGATGGTATCCTTCCTCACCGGCGGTGAGGCAGAGCCATTGAGGCGATCATGCCCGCCAGGAGACGACTGCGATTCAGGGCTGGCAGGCAGGTTAGAGCCGTTTCGAGATTCGTCGTTGATAGGCGGAGCCTCAGCCAGACTAGGCGCTGGATGCATTCTTTCACTCGATGACCTCTAATTGCGCCACAATCCCATAGTCGAGTCGATGAGGTGAACGGCAGTTTATACACCCTTGTTAAACCCTCGGTGACCAGGCACAAGCGACAACCCCGCAAGCCGGTCACAAACCCCTCAAAATGAATGCGCAAAGTTCCGCCGTGACTGGAAAGATGCCAATTGGGACAAACACAACAGTAACAATGAACGTGCGAAACCTCAAGCAATCACTGGGAGGCGACGTGGCCGGGTCCTTATGACCTTATGGTCGGTGAGGAAGGTGAAGAGGTCAAGAGTGAAGGGGGGGTAGGGGGGGCAAATTTCAGATGGCGTGTGTCGCGGCAGGAACCTCCGAGGACAGAACGTCGATAATCCCTCGAGCCTCAAAAGACAGAAGGCACGTGTTGCACAAGGGAAAAATTCAGTCTCTTTCCCGCGCACACAATAGAACAACCGGCACCGCACCGAATGCCAAGGACGGAAGGGGAAAGGTGTTTCCGCGGACGGTGGTCTGGTCTCTCTCAAGACAAAGTGTGAGAGGGAGAATTTGGGCGGCCCGTGGTTGTATGAATGCTTGCGAGGTGTAACAAAGCGTCGAACTAGTTTTCGGGCTGGACCCAGAGTTTTTGAATGGCGAGGCCGGACCGGAAGAGTCTCCCTGCATCCAACCTCGGCGGCTGGCGAGGATGAAGCAGAAAAAAAAAGATGGTACTAGCGTCGTACAAAGTAACAAAGGGGACTTTCGGGGCAGGGGCAGCAAACCGCAAGTGGGCTCGTTCCACCCTTGCAACTGCGGGAAAGGCCGTTGCCTTATTACGGAGCGCTGGGCCGAGATCGATCGCTTAGATACAGTTTGCCAGGTACGTAAGCAAGAGCCGGAAAGGAGATTAACGGCTCAGACTATATTATCGCGGGATATAGATCAGGTAAGGTACCTTATGAAGTATATGGATGGAGTGCGGTGACAAGCGGCAGACGGGCAGTACCCTTTCCTTGGTTAAGGAAGGCACTGCTGGGGAAGCCAAGCTAGGGAAGCAACGGCGTGGAGAAGGCAAGAACTGAGTGAACCCCTTGACTTGACTGGCGGTTGGGGGAGGCGGTTAATAAGGGAAGGTGCCGCTAAGGGACTCGAGACTTGAACTGTGTACCTGTTAGGGGTTCGACATGCGGGATGGGTAAAGCTTGTCACAAGCCGGTCCTTAACAAAGTGACAGTGTAGAAACTGCAATTGCGCGATAGGCTCGATAAAGAAGTCTGGATCGGGTATTCTATTCGGCCAACCTCACCTTTTTTTATTCTTACGATGAGGAGGGGATTCATGACCACGACACATCAAATCGATCCATGATGGTTCAAATGTAGCACTTTCACTGTGGCTTTTCAAGGGACGTCATTGGGAAATTACTTACCTTTCCCCCCAGCTTGACGCTGCCATGCCATCTCCCGCGTCGATCCACCTGTGACATCTACCAACAGGACACCCCCAAATTCCATTTCACTTTGATATTTCACATTCCCCCATCCTGCAATGTCGATGCGATGCCAGCAAAATATCCACGGCCCCCCCCCTCCGCAATGCTTCTCCTTGGTCCAATCCGGTCCGCAGCCGACGCGCTCCATCATCTTCCCGTTGCCACGCTTGACAGGCTTGACAGCATAGCTACCTTTGGGTCCCAAAACACGCCCCAAACGACACCGAGATGAGCCAATGGTGTGATTCACCGGCTCATGCCGCCAGCCTCACCGTAACCGTCCATCCGATAGGTTCGTCCTGGGGGAGTCCGGGACATCTACCTGGCTGTCGTGAGGCTATTCCGCAGGTCAACTTCACTGAATCTCTCTGGCTTGCTTAGCGTCGCGTCGGCCACCCGCTTTGGCGAAGCGTCGTGGGGTAATATTGCGAGCACACTTGGCCCTGCACTTTCTCATGTTGCACACGACTCTTACACCAGCCACTTTTCAGCATGCGCTCCGAGAACCCTGCCGTGCACCCGGTGAAGTGACACAATTTCCAGGAGCCTCATCCGAGATCGCCAAATGTGCACTGCATGTGGACTTTTGCATAAATGACGGCAGACACAAGGGTGGGCTCACCACACCTCGTTAGACTTGCGGACCTCCCTCACCTTATCGTTGCGAGCCAGGAAAGGGGTCACGCTGATAGTCACGCCGGGTCAGATGAGGGTTGAGATTGTCCTCGTTGTTGCCGTCAATCTGCAAAGATTGGCAGCTAACCGTGACAATCCCATACGCTCCCGAAATATTCCTTGTCCAGACACGACATCAACTTCTAGAAGCTCAAACCCTCCTTGGACAGTCACGGCTGTTATCGCCACGATTCAATGAGATCGCTCCACCACCTTCCGTGGTTGCAACCACACCATGTCGTTCACCGGCTCAGTTCATTCTAGCTATCTGCAACTCGCAAGGTCAGCCTCGCCACACACTCTCTACCAGTTGCAAACCGCAGCTCCTTTGGGGTTCCGCGTCGTAGGCACGCTCTGATTCGGTCTCTTGCCGGACCGACCCCATTCCACCTCTCCTTCGGCCGACGATTGTGGCAGGAGGTGCATAGCGCCAGCTGTTTGGTGCATGCTTGCTCTCACGGCGGATGCCCCAGCCCGAGAAGTAAAACTTCACCGAAAATTGGTCACTAGGTGCAATGCCGATGCCTTATCTGATGCATCTCAACAAGCTCAACTTACCGAGGTAGTATAATGGTGAGAGTCCGGGCTGGCTGCTCTTTCTGGAGTATTGCGCGCTACGAACGGTAAACACACTTTTCACCGAGCCTAGTGGCTGCACATGCATGTACACTTGTCAGTTCTCTATTCCGCTGTAGGTCAATCATTGCATTTTCCCGTCCTATCACCAGTCCTGTTGTGCTCCCACCGCGCCGCATTTACTGCATTAGGTCTTGGCGGATGGAACCTGCCCAACTCGCAAACCGCGTCGTCGCTTGCTGCAAGCATCTCGTAAGCAAGAACTTGTTGCTTTTGCTGACATCTTTCGTCGATTTAGTCGCAAGCCGCTCGTAGAAAGGTCTCAAAGATCTGCGAGTGGCCCCCGACCTCCTCATGGACACACGCGGACTGGTCCGTCAGCTAGGGACTGCATGAACAACTTCAAGCGAGTCTTCACCATGCAGTTCCTGCAGTCATTCGCGCCCTACCCGATCCCCCACCACTCTCATCCGTGCAGTTTGTATGGAGCGGGAACTCTGCTGCTTTTGTCCCTTGGTTCAGCATTTCTGCCCATACAACAGCTGGAAAGGCTCAGCTATACGGCAGTGTCGTGCTCTGAGTTGTCATTTGGCCCCCTATTCTGGCGTGTTCTCCGCTGGCATCCTTCGCCATCCTGCAAACACGTGTTCCGATTTCATGGACGAATATGCGCTTGACAGATTCGTTGAGGCATTTCTCGTCCGCATCATTTTCCATGATCCTAGCCCGTGGGGATTGGGGCTGCCGATGAGAACAGCACTCATGGGCAACGAGGCCCCCCAGTGCTGGCGAGACCACAGCTGACACCGGCCAGACCTATGCTCTGTCTCGTACCTTGGGAGGAGAATAAGCCCAGGACATATGCTACACATCTCCGAACTCGAGAAACCGCATCGCGATATTCGTACATGATAGCGATGCCAAGAGCCTGCGAAGAAGGCGAGGACTATCTAAAATCCACAATACTCCGGCCCACCCCGGGTGTATGGCGGCAGGGTCGTACTGTAGTGGCGGCTATTTGCAGTTCTCCGGTCGTTACGCCGGACGTGATCAAAACACACCTGGCCGTGATACGGCGTGGGAAATGTCTCGAAGCTAGTTAGTCTAGCTGCCAGAGCGAAGATCCGGAGCTTGTCTGCTGGGAACTGCACAATAAGAACTGCGCCGTTTGCAAACAGTGACGTTGCTGAGCGTTCGCAACAAAGTACCTGTCAAAATCTGAGCGCTCGGGACTCGATTGGACTCGAATCTCGCCTGTTCCTCGAAAATACCCTGTTCACCAGAAAAAACAAGGACAGACCATGCTCTTCGCTCCCGGCGCTTATTGTCACACTGCTACCAGTGTTACAACATGCGGCCCCTACTTATTCTCCTGTCCTTTGCTTGACAGTGCTATAGCAAACCTCTGACGCCATGTCAGACAGAGTCTAGATTTCGTACGGAAACTCGTTGTCACTTCGTAGTCGCTTCGTCGTAGTATCGCTCTACATAGCACGAAAACAGAACCTGAGAACCAGAAGGGTAGCCAATACACCATGTCCATTAATCAGTGTGACGTCCCTACATTTCCAGTCCGAGCGATGACGAAGTTCAACAGCCCACGATCAGGGCTATCTGTGGTCCCACGGAAACGGGCCCAAAGGACAGACAATAATGTCTAGATTATAGAGACAGTGCCGGTTAGTGTGTTATCTGGCAGCCAAGGCCCAACAGAATCCGGCCTAGGACGATCGGGGAAGCATTCCGTGGTCAGCGGGCTTGCATATCTTGTCTAAGACGACCGGTGTTATGAGAGAAGTCTGTAAGACCTCGACAGCCGAATATCACGAGCTCCCATATAACTGTTAGGAGAGCTAGCGGTGCCCTGATCATCGACAATGGAGAGGTTTGCTGCAAAATTTCTTGTCCACATTTGTTCTTGGACCATAGAGTAGGCTGTGTCTACGGGTTGCGGTCGATATTTACCAACGCGTGCCCCTGGGAAGGACATGTCAGGCCGCAAAGCTAGGCCATGCCAGGCCGTCCAGTTCTGAACTGATGATGCTAACGATGTATCGAACTGAGTTACAGAGGCCGTCTGTCTACCTTCCACCTTTTTCTGGCTGCAACACGTATGTTTAAGGAGTGGAAAGGCACATTCGACGATCCTCGCTGTCAGCTAAGGGCAAGAGACTTCCAGTTTACTCATAGACCTGGTCTGAAGTCATCTCGCTGGGTCACCTTCGGCCAGGTCTCTAGCCGCATTACTTGCGTTTGTCACCAACGTCCGTGGTCGATCCTGTACAGCAGCCACCGCATCCGCCAACCAAAGCTGAGCCAGCCTCGGCTGATAATATGCCTCATTGTTCGCAATCCCTCTCCTTTCTCGGTGCGAGTTGTGGAGCAAATCGAGGCGGCGATCCTATGGTTGAATGGGTGAACGGACATGTTGCGAGGCAAGTCTGGAGAAACGAAGCTGCACTCGTGCCCAACGGCATCACACCAACAGCTTCCGTCCCAACGATGCGCCCCAACAGAGCTAACTGACCGAGCTTACCCACTTCCTTTCAGAGGCCGACAAGTATACCAGCGGTAACTCATTCAAGGACACTCTAGCACCTGCAACGTACGTTGATAGGATGGCCAGTCCCACATCCGCCGTGCACACCGTTAACAATCACAATCACAATGACAAGACCATCAGGGCTGACGTGTTCAATCCCACGGCCGACACGCAGACAGAAAGTAACTGGCCATCTTACGTCTTCAGCACGCCTGCTCGGGTGGCGTGGTATCCCGGAGTTAGTAGAGACTAGAATAGCTGCCCGTCGATTCTTGGACAAGCTCTAGTTTTCACTAAGGCAGTTGAGTCCTGTGTGCACCTTGACTAGAGATACCACGAGCTTCATTTGAGCATATGGGTATCGTAGCCTGAGACCATGCTCGGCGGGCGGCCGGCTTTGACGATGCTGTATCTGGTTACCTTCATCGCCGTCATGACGGATATCATTAGTGGTCTGAGGCTCCGTGGCCGGGAGACAACAACGACTCCTCTACGAAAGGAAATATCTCGACAACGTCAATGCTATCAAACGAGAAACTGTTGCCCTTGCTTCACCTGAAGACGATCTGTTTTGACAGCTGGAATGATCTGCACCAAATTTAAATTTAGCCTGACACAAGTGTGACACTTACGAGAGGGAGTTTCAAGTTCCATTTGGCTATACCAGTGTCGGAAACGCGTGGAGACGCGAAGTATCCGGTCTTTCATCAGCTCCGCTTCATCCGTCCTTCTTGAGAAGAGGAAGCAAAGATGCTCACCGGCGATAGGCTCAGACGGATGCAAGTAGATATTGCCGGGACACGGAGGATGCGCGGCCTCACGACAAGCTCCTCTAAACGTCTACCATTGCAACGATATCAACTATGTACCCTTAAGCGGTAAACGACATAATCCAAGAACAAGCCCCATCCACGCCGATTTACCATCCTAAAAACGCCCCAAATCTATATCGGCTTGGGCGCGAAGCCCAGCTGCTCATTACCCCCGTGGAAGACGACAAACTGGCTCTTGAGGAAGATATCGCCATAAATAGCAAACGGCAATCCGGCCGCGGCCTGGATACCACCAAAGCACTGCGTCGCGGTCGCAAAGTCGTCCGTGTCGACGGGCGCGAAGTTGATGAGGCTGCCGGGCACGACGGCCGAGTAGGCGCCGATCTGCACCGTGAAGTCCGGCAGCTTCGCCTGGCACGAGAAGACGTAGCCGCCGACGGTGTTGTTGTTGACCGCGCCGGGCACCTGGGCGTAGTACGCCTGCGCGACGGTCGCCGGCAGGAGGAGAAGGGTCGTACCCGTGTCGGCGATGGCCTGGTGGGGGGTGGCGATGGGGGCGCCGGCGCCGACGGCGAAGCTGGAGGCGGTGAATTGCCAGAAGCCGGCGGTGGTGTTGACGTCGATGAAGGTTATCTGGCCCGAGAACTCGGTCGGGTCTATGAATCCGAAGTTGTAGTTGCCGGCTGAGAAGGGTGAGGTTAGTACTTTACGATAGGATGATGGTGGGGAGAGAGGGAGCAGTAATAATACCTTTGCCTGCCTTCAGGTTCGCCGAGAAGAGCGGCATCGCCAACTCGGCCATGGCGTTGTCGAAGAATGTCTTCTGCTTCGTGGGCGTGACTTGGTTGATGGAGCTGAATCCCAGCCCCAGGAGCCCGTCAGAGTTACCGTCACCCGTGAAGGAGGCAGAGACCTGCGTCGCGACCTCCACTGCCTGGTTTGGAACCGTGACGCCCCCGACTTCGACCACGTCCATGTACACTAGACCTGATGATCCGCTTCCGTCGCCGTAGCGGATGCTCCACTTAGCACCTTCCAGTAGCTTCGCGGTTGAGCTGGCCTCAATGTTGTAGACGGTCTGGTTCGTGACCTGCGTCTTGGGTGTCTGACTGCTGAACACCCACAGGTCTGAGGAACCGGTGTCAAAGTCAAGGTTGAGTGTCTGTGGTGGCGTGCCTATCTGCACGGGAGTGAGGTACTCCGTGTCGAACATCTCTGGAAGCGCTGCCGCCTCTCCTGTTCGCCTGTTAGGATGCCTCTCTAGCATGACCAGCAATGAGCTTGAACCTACCTTGTCCGGCATTGGCAGTGCCATTGCCATCTGATGCCCCGCCATTTCTGTCGGGGACAGTGATGCCAAGCTCCTTGAGGATCTCCAAGACGATCTCGAGAAGACCTTCGGGGAAAGCTACACCATACTTCTGGTATGCCTTGGCCAGTGCTCTTGGTCCTTGTCCGCGAGCCCGGAAGTTGGCATTTGGCGCCTGTTGTATTTTGAAGGTTGAACCGCCAAGGACGGATATTTCTAACGCAGCCAAGGAATTCGCCTTCACCCTTGGAGCCGCAGCCACCAGGCCGGCTGATGAAAGAATGGAAGCCGCGACAGCGGCGGTTGTCATTGAGAGCCTCATGATGTGGGATTAGAAGAGAATGGGCCTGGACTTCTGGTGAAAAAGCCAGAGGCACGAAGAGAAAGGAATGAGCGATACGAAAAAAAGGAATGACAGTAGTAGCTTATGAACGTGAACCAAACCCGAAAACTGAGGAACAGGAAAGAGGAGAATAAAGAGCCAAGAGATTGAGTCTGGACCACAGTTGGACGAGGTCTGGTCAACTGATGGTCCATCTTATGCATTATGGCCATTAGAGTAGATTGTTTCACAGTGACAGATCCGCAGTCGTAGGGCAAAGAGCCTATCATGACGGGGCAAGGGTATATAGGAGACACAGCCAAGCGTTGCGTTTTGGGTCTGTTGATGAAGGACAGACGAGGCATTGAGGCTCGAAGAGGAAGCGAGAGGCAACACCAAGCCGGCACTTGCAAGGCCAAGCACGGCGAGCAAGGGGATTGGTGGAAACTTGTCGTGCTTGGGTCGCATTCTATCTGAGCCTCTCTGAGCAGGGAGTCGAGACATGCGGCCGGTCGATCATTAATGGGCAGTTAATACGCCGCGAGGAAGATCCGCCATAGTGCGCGGTAGCGGCAGCAGATCTCGAAACCAGAGCCGTTGGAGGACAACGAGGGAATAAGCCTGCCGGTGGCCGACAAATCGGCGGTAACAATTCGCTGCCGTTTAACTTCTTCAGGACAGAACACACGCTTGATACAGATTGCGGGGGCCGACGCGGCCACCCCATCGCCAATCATTTTGGCGCTGGTCGACGAAGCTGATTCATCTGAAACCAGCCCTGACGAACGTTGGAGAACGTGAAAGGCGCCCAACGTCTATTGGTATTCGATACCGAGCTTGCGTATGACGCAAATGAAGAAAGACCTAAAGCTAGACACTTTTCTATAAAAGAACACGAAGATTCAAGCTCTTAAGTATAGCGATAGATTTCGAGTGGAAAGAGAGAGACGAGCTTACTAGTAACCTGAGGCTTTGAAAGAACCTGTTGCGTGCTGTGCCACAGATATGTGGAGGAGGACATCGTTGCCGTCGATCAGGGACTGAGCGGTCATGCGCCGCCGCGACGGCACGCACCCTCCGTACCAGGCTGGGGACGATGCTGGGCTTGAGCCGAGGCAAACAAGCTCCACTCCAGCTTCACTGGAGATTCAAGCTCCAGATATAGCACTGCGTGTCACGTCCGTGTATGCCGGCGTCCGTTCCTCCTTCCCATGTTTGCAGGCATATCGTGCTTTCCCTTTCCCAGTAGCACTGTGCCTACCTGGGTATATGAGGAAGAATAGCGAACGAAGTCACAAGCAACCAGATTGGGCCCCGTGGCGCAATAGTAGCGCGTTCGACTCCAGAATTTACCAAAAAGGATCATCGAAAGGCTATCCGTGCAAATCGGGTCGGGGTCATCTCATTTTTGGCTTAAGATACCATCTTTTTGCAGGTCCGATATTGAGGTCCTCTCCTGTTTTGGATGGCAACTCTACTTTTGGAGAGCTTTTGGAGCTCCTTTAGGGTGCTGTGCAAGCGGGTAGCACTGTAGCGTGGGGTGCCTTAGTAATGCGGGGAATGTACAGTGAGGCGGTGGCGCTAAAGCAGCCATGAGGGGCGAACTGAGCTTAAGGCAACTGCGCCAACGTCAGGCTGTGGCCTCATTCGGACAGCAGCTAGAAGACTGCTTTCTAAGCTCCGTGCTTACGCGTCGCGTGTTTGTCTTCCAGATGTTTCGTTGATATCTTCCATTTGTTCATGGCCAGGCAGGTCTTGCCTTTGGGCATTTTGCTTCTTCACTTCAATTCTGGTGGGCTTGGGCTTCTTTTTGAATGTGCGTCGGGAACGGCACTGTAAGGCTTGCCTCATCATCCTGGCATTTCGACCACACACAACTGCGATAGACGAGCTATCTACCCTAGAAGAATCAAACTCAGAGCATCGATCGACAGAATGGGAGAACACGACCCTCTCGTACTTTCATTCTCCCACTTGAAGGAGTTCCCTCGAGAGAAAGATGCCCTGCACACACTAAAGAAGATCGCTTCTCTTGTGAAGCCTATCATGAGAGCCCGAGGATGGACTGTCAGAGAGTTGGCCGAATTCTATCCCGATCAGGCCAACCTGCTTGGTAGGTGATTAGTTTAGATGAGGGGTGTTGTCAACGACTTGCTGAACGTTTTTAATAGGTTTGAATGTCAACAGAGGCCAGAAGATCTTGCTGCGGCTGCGGTATCCCGGGGACCGCGACCAATTTCTGCCCATAGAGCAGGTTACGGATACTATGCTCCACGAGCTGTCTCACATCGTCCATGGACCACACGACGCAAAATTCCACGCACTATGGGATCAGCTGCGCGACGAGCACGAAGGGTTAGTCCGCAAAGGCTACACTGGTGAAGGTTTCCTGTCGGACGGACACCGTCTCGGTGGGCGAGGGCAGGTTCCCATGCACGAGGCTCGTCGTTTGGCCCGCGCAACTGCAGAGAAGCGTCGTGTTCTCTCCGCCGGCTCAGGCCAGCGGCTTGGTGGTGCCGGACCGCGTCCAGGTGAGGATATCCGGAGAGTTATCGTCAGCGCTATCGAGCGGAGGAACCGAACGCTGCAAGGATGCGGAAACACGAATCACAACGAGAAGGAGATCCGGGAGATTTCCGATACGGCCTCACGAAACGGCTTCAGGACGAAGGCGGAGGAGGATGCGGCCAACGAGGCAGCCATTGCACAGGCACTCTGGGAGCTGGTCCAGGAAGATGAAAAGGCGAAGTACGGCACCTCGTATATCCCGCCCAGCCAAGAGCACCCCGAGGGCAATGGAGGTGGCGCCGTGATGGCAGGACAGGGGAGCGGGATTAAGCCCCCTTCACAGATGCCTAATCATAAACAGGAGACGACTGGATCATCGGCGGAGGTGCCCCCGCCTATTCCGCTGGCGACCAAACCGGCGGCGCAACCCGTCTCTCCCAAGCCAGCGCCAGAGTGGGCGTGTAGTGTCTGTACTCTGCTAAATCCTGCGACATACTTATGCTGCGATGCTTGTGGCACGCAGAGGAGTGAAGAGCAAACAAAGCAGATGCAAAATCCGTCCAAGCGGTCGAGGGCTGTGGTTGACTTGACTACCAGTCCAGCCTCGAAGCGAACTGGTTCGAACCTAAGCAGAGGGACAGCGGACAGCGCTTCGGCTCCAGCCAAGGCCAAGCCGGCTACATGGCAATGTTCGTTCTGCGGGACGCATATGGAACGGCAGTGGTGGACTTGCTCGACATGCGGCAAGATGAAGGATAATTCGAAGTGAGGTCCACGCTTTAGGTTGTTGATAATATGCTTGAGATACCCAAATTTAACTTCAATATAGCTTTGCCTGGCCAGCTACACGTGTAATAGTAGAGCTACCGTCCTCTAGAAGCATCATGATTGTTTGACTCACCAGGTTGGGCGAATGTTGCAATGGCCTCTCTCCGGATACTAAAGTTCATGAAGGTCGTTCTACGATCCACCAAGTAAGCGTTGGGATTGGCCGTGTCGGCGTCATTACCGCAAATTTAGTGAGACAGCGTGCAATTGGTACTCCCATCACAATTCGACAAGGCAAAAGCTGTGAGATGAAAAGATCGCGAAGCAAAATGGTCTCGACCGCAACAGCGAGCGAAACTTACACTTGTTCTGTGTCCTGTCTTGGCCGAGACGACCCTTGCCGTTATAGCTTCAGCGCAAGTCGCCATTCTAGCTCCTTGTCGTTGGCCAGGCTCAAACTCTGCTCGGCCAGACACGCCACCCCTCAGGCTACGGTCGGTTGTCCTCCTCCTTCGCTTGTACGCGATGGACTGGCGCCCAGGTATCACTGGATTCGGCGAGCCATCCGGTGCCGCGGCGGGGTCACGACATCTGATCTACCACCCATGATACCAGGCCCGAGGAGCAGATGCACGGGCGAACGTCATTTCCGGCCTCGCCAGACGACGAAGTTGATACTTGTACGATAGGGCAAGCGATAGCTCGGGCGAACTGGCTGCCACGTGAAGAGTCATGTGGGCAGCGGTTAGGTTGATGACGTGAGCTCGTCTCTATCTGGAAACATGAATTGACGGAGTGTGGAATTCTTGGGAGTCTACCGTATTGTCCGTTACACGGATCTAAGGCGAGAATTGACTTGAATCTACCGCGTAAGGTATGCCAGGTGTTCGACCATTTCGTCTCGCAAATGCAGGCGTTTTTTAGTTTACTAGGCACAGAAGGCGTAAGGACACTTGCGGGGCATAGCAAGGGTAATCAGGGTCTTTGCTGAGCGGGAGGAGAAGCTTCCGTGTCGTCTCCACGTGGATCATAAAGCTCCCTCCCCTGCCTTGCCACTCTTTAAGCATCGTGACTGTTGATTTCAGGGTCCTGACGACGCCATTCTTCGCCACTGCATCATCGTGGCGCGATAACGATGGGGCGCTACCGACACTGCGGAGAGGTCATACACTGACAAAAAGCTTGTTTGACTCCATTCGTAAAAAAACAGCACTGTTGGACCCTGGAGAAGGGGCGGAGGAAAGAGCGAAGAGACGAGTTGGTCGCGCTTAGTCATATGACGTAATGCGGTTTCTTTGATATCTTGTGGGTGCAAATGGGATTTTGACTTTTCGATCGTGGGACGTGCTCGTAGTGCAAGACATCGGGCGGAAGCACTTTGCCCGTTTGCGCGGAGTTTTCTCCGTCTCCCACTTCAGAGACGGCGCTCTGGTGATCGAACTGAGAGCTGCCGACAGGTCCGACATAATTCGACCATATGAGTAAGGGGTTCTCACTATAAGTGTATTTTACTCACATTTTTGGGGGTCGGGTGAAGGGCTTTGTGGAGATCGGCAATGAAGATTCCCATCCAGAATCCCGCATGCGAAAGATTTGACGACCAGAAACATGGATTCGTGTCTTCGTTTGGCTCCACCAACGTGTGTGGTACTGCATCGTCCAATTCCGCAATTGGCATGCCGCATGTAGTCGGATTAGAGCCCCCCAAGAATTGCCTCTATTCGTTGGACGCCACTGTCTCTAATGCACGAAGGACCCCTACCTTACCGCAGTAGAAGAATAAGAAAGAGAGCAAGGGGTGGACGGCCGTGACATAGGAGGGCATTTCGTCATGTGTCACACACAAGTCCAATTACGTTTGAGCCCTCCCTGATGCTTACACCTGTAGAGGGTTCAGAGCCTCAAGAGTAAAGTACCGAGAACTTAACAAGACTTTTTTTTACGCCTCTTGTTATTCAGAGACCACAGTGTCCCTCTCTCGGTGACTAGAGGTCGCATTGTGACGACAGAGCGGTAGCGCCAGTGGCCAACACAAGAGACAATCTGGGTACCGACCTTGCCAACCCAGTCACTTGGCCAGCCACCCTTGACACAATCCGCCGGGACTATGGAAATAGGGCCCGCTAGGTTACACACCCACATCTCCTCCTTGCTGATCTCTTCCTCTACTGTGCTTGTGGTAGTTCTCAGCGTTTGACATGCATTGTACCTAACTGCGTGCCTACCGGCCTACCTACTGTTGCCTTTTCCCCCATCGTCCCCGCGCACATTCCCTTGGGTTGGCAAAATCTAGAACTTGATCCATCTCCGCTTGTTCACCGAGATCTTCAGGGCGCCGTTTTCAGACTCTTGCCTGTTGTTTATTTTCCGAATGGTTGATGCTTCGCGTGTTGCTGAAGTCAAGCGGTCTACTATTCGATATCTACTGCGAGTGTCGTCGGCTGGATTGCACATAGAAGCTTCACCTGAGAAACAGAGGAGTCAGATTCTTCCCTTGGCGCCTGCTTTAACCCTCTCCTCTCTATCACTATAGAGCACAATCCATCTTCTTCTGCGTCACCTCCTTACACTGTCCCCATGGTTGTCGGTTTGATCACTCTACACTCTCCTCTTCGGGCATCCGAATTTTTGCCAGCTCGCCGCTAGTCTACTTGGCCAATGCTGTCAAAGCTGTCGGGGCTGCGATATGCTGTCCGATGAGCTTTCCGCCACGATGGACAACCATGTCACCATACACCCAGACAGACAAAAAGATGCGGGCACGGAAAATTCAACGAATACACCGGGAAACCTTCTAGGAGAAGAACAGCTCATCGAACCGCGACGGGATTCGCGATGGACTTCAACCTCCCCAGAGCTCCTTGGCGACCATGTCGACCTCATGCGTCCTATGGGACCAGGAACAGATGCGACGCTCTCTTCACCAACAATCTCTCCCCCAACCGTGTCGTGTGACGATGGTCTCGACCAACCACCTCTCAAACACTCGACAGAATCGACCATGTCGCGACCCATGTTGATGCATGACCCGCCAGCCGATCAGCTCGCCCTCTCTGCCATGCAGTACCTTCCCGTGCCTGTCTTGGTGTTGAGTAGCTTGAGGACAGTTGTCTTCGCGAACGAGGCCATGGGTAGTCTACTGGGCGTGGGTCAAGATACTGCTGGCGAAGACCCGAGGTCAGCCATGGATGCACTCCGCGGACAACCACTGGCGCAGCTTGGCATCGAAGTCGTACAGGGCGCCAATTCCGCTTCAACCAACCTGGGTCAATACGAGGCTTTACAAATACCTGACTCCGACAACGGGTACAAGAGACAGAACATGATCGATATCACCGGACAAGCAACGGCGCCTGCCGTCGTCGACGTCCTCGTCTCCGGGAAAAACACGAACATGTCATTGTCTGATTCGAAGCCTGGGTCAGAGACAGATAGGACTCAACAACGTGCCAAGATGACAGTAACTACCTTTGCTGTCGGGGGCGAAACGTTTTTAACCCTCACGTTGACCGATACCAGTTCTGATGTGCCCCTGACTTCTCGCGGAGTGTCAGAGAAGTCACTAGCTGAAAATTTGAAGGAACCAACAACTGCCAGTATCACTGAGTCGCATGACTTGGCAAATATGGATCAAGTGATCAGTCGCATGGAAGAGGAGGATGAGGAGCAGTTCAGACTGATGTGTGATGCGATGCCGCAGCTTGTCTGGACGACTACCCCCGACGGATATCTTGACTTCTGCAACCAGCGTTGGTATGAATACACAGGTTTGACACAGGAAGCGTCGATCGGTAAGGGATGGACGAGGGCTGTTCACCCTGATGACATCCCGGAGTCGGACAGGCTGTTCCAGCACTCGCTTTCGACCGGCGAACCGTTCGCGACCGAGTACAGGTGTCGAAGCAAGGATGGTGAATGGAGGTGGTTCATCACGCGTGCGCTGCCATTCAGGTCGAAGGAGACGGGCAAGATTATCAAGTGGTTCGGCACCTCCACTGATGCACATGAGAACATCGAGAGCAGGCGGAAGGTCGAGCGTACATGGCAGCAGTTGCTGACCGTGATATCCCACGCCCAAGTCACTGTTTTTCAAGTTGACACTCAACGGCGGGTGACGATGCTGGAAGGTGCCATGGTTGAAGAGGCCATTGGCTTGCAGAACCTTGCACCGCGATGGTACAGTGGCCATGACATGTACAAGGTGTTTGGGCAGCTGTCCAAGGCATCATACGAGCGGCAGCGGAGGTTCCTCGGACCAATTGAGAGCATCCTAGCCGGCTACCCGTCCGAGATACTGCAAGAGGACGAGATTGGTAAGCTCTCTGATCCGATTCACCGTTGAAGTGCACTCAACTAAACGTAAGCAGACGGTCGTTTTTATGCCACTCGTTTCCTCCCTATCGGCGTCAAGGACAAAGAAGGCTACGTACCGGCCAGGCATATCGAGGGCGTGATCGGCATCATTAGGGATGTCACCGAGCTGAAGTCCAAGGAAGCAGACATTGAGACACAAGCGCGGGAGAAACAGCAACTAGTGGCCAGTGAAGCCGCGGCGAAAGAAGCCAGTAAACTAAAGAGTCAGTTCCTTGCCAACATGTCTCACGAGATCCGGACGCCGATCACGGGTGTGATTGGAATGGCGGAGCTCCTTCTCGACCTGGACTTGGGCGGGGAGCAGCGCGAGTTTACCGAGAACATATACCGGTCTGCCAATGCTCTCCTTACCGTTATCAACGACATTCTGGACTTTTCCAAGGTCGAGTCTGGACGCTTGGACATCGAAGAGGTGCAGTTCTCGCTGTCCGTCATTGTCCGAGACGTCAACAAGATGCTGAGCTTTGCGGCTCAGCGGAAGAACCTCGACTTCTCCTCCGATATCTCAGATGATATCGTCAATGACCTTGTCGTAATGGGTGACCCCGGCCGAGTCAGGCAGATCATCACGAACCTGTTGACGAACAGTATCAAGTTTACCAACCAAGGCCACGTTAAGTTCTCTGTGCTGAAGGAGGCGGAGACAAAGGACATGATCGAGATCAGGTTCGTGATCCAAGACACGGGCATCGGTATCGAGGAAGAAGTGAGGAAACGCCTGTTCGTGCCGTTCAGCCAAGGAGACGCGTCGACGGCGAGAAAGTTTGGCGGAACAGGTCTTGGGTTGACTATATGCAAGAGTCTGCTAGACTTGATGCGCGGACGGATAACCCTGGAGTCCATGGTCGGCAGCGGCACGACTGCGACATTTTGGATACCCTTCAGGAAGCCGGGTGCATCTGATAGCGACCTAGTCCGCATTGACCCTTTGTCCGATCGGCTGCAGTCGGACATGTCTGTGTCTGGAAACAGCTCGGAGCCGGATGGGTTGCTCGGAAATATCCCGCCCGAACTGGCTGGCAGCGGGTTAATGCATGGTTTGAAGCCTTCCCGAAGCCATAGGAAGACGGGCAGCAACGTCACGCCGTCGGTCACGCCGTCGGCCGAAGAGCTGAGTAACGAGGAACGGGCTAATATGCACATTCTTGTGGTCGAAGACAACGCAATCAACCAACAAATAGCGACCAAGACGATCCAAAAGCTTGGCTTCAACGTGTCCGCCGCGTGGAACGGAAGGGAAGCTCTGGATTACCTCACGGCAGCACAGGAGGGGAAGGTGAGAAAACCCGACGTCATCCTTATGGACGTGCAAATGCCCGTCATCGACGGCTATAAGTGCACGCACTTGCTGCGCTACCACTTACCGTACAAGGCATACGTGCAAAACGTGCCCATTGTCGCCATGACCGCATCCGCCATTCAGGGGGACAGGGAAAAGTGCCGGAAGGCAGGGATGGACGACTACCTCGCCAAGCCGGTCCGGGGCAAGATCCTCGAACGCATGCTCGTGCGGTGGACGGCGCGCAAACGGCCGAGCCTGTCCAAGATGTCGTCTCAGGGCTCGGAGATATCAGACGTCGACTGTTCCAATGCCAGCGAACATTGCGACAACGTAGACATCCCCTGCGTCGAGCACGATGACGACGACTTTCTGGACCCTCGACGGAGTCCCCTGGACGACCTGCGCCAGCGCCCTATAGACGCCGTGCTGCCGCTGCCGATCCCGATGGGCGACGCGCAGTTTTTCGAGCCGTTGCCGCCACAACATCAGCCGCAGGCTCCGACCACGAGCCGGCCCGACCCTACCACCAAACCGCCTCTCACGAGGTCGGACACGGAAGAGACGCAGCTGGTGCGCAAGACGGTGGCGAGGAACGACTCGGTGCAGACGGCCCAGCGCGGGACGAGCAAGACGAGCAACGAGACAGACGGCGACATCGCGGCGCAGAGCAGGGACGTCAAGCTCTTTGACGCGGCGGGGGCGGGACCCGAGCAGATGCCGCATCAGCACGCGCGTTCGTCTGAGCCCTCGCCGGGTGGTGAGGCGCTGACGGAGGCTAATATGGAGAGGCACATGCAGGAGGAGGAGTATAAGCGTTGGCATTCGCAGTGATTAGGGGATGCTGCAGTGAGTGTTTAAACAGGAAGGGTATAAAAAGGGAGGTTCGTACGGCTTTTACTGCTTTTGTATTTGCATAGCCGGTTTGGTGTGTCTGGCATTTACAGTCATTACGGGTGTTACTGGATGCTAGGTTGATGACTTACGGGAGAGGCTTGGAACTGCGGCATGACTCTGGATCGACTATTCAGCACAGCGAATGGGCGCCTGGATGACCAGTCAACGTTTGCTTTGGGGTCAGATATCACGAGTTTTTCTTTCTAATAGACGAGGATGGGAGGAGTATATACCCGAAGACGATACGCACATATTGGTCGTTGCTAGACGACAAAAGCTCGCAAGCACTCATGTTGGTTATGGTTTGGGATTGGAATTTAGACTTGGGAGCTCTGAGCACGCCAGCGAGGTCGACTATTGCACCAAGGCATACAATTAGTATTACTTAAAAAGATGCTACACCTTGATTTCGGTTAATGAAGCAAACGAAGCGCTACTGAAGAACCGCGGGAAGCTGATCCTGATTGATGTCTTGAGTGTAGACTCCCGGCCCGGAACCAGAGATGTGGAGAGCTGCCGCCGAAATCAATCCACTAGCAGAACACACCGGAAGATCCACCTCGCCGGAGCTCATCACTCACTCCCTCAACATAAGGCACGAGCGAGTGTGAACTCTACAACCAATAGTCCAAGTGACGCGTGTCGCAGCATAGAAGACCAGCATTAACAACCGGTATTAATGCTTTCAGGGCGCAGCGGCACACAGGAAACACTCAACGGAGCCGCCAAACGGAACACGGCTGCCTAGACCTTCCTCCTGGCAGGATCCAACCCCGGCAGCAAGCATGAAGAGAAGCGTTATCAATCAGCTCATAACAGTGTCGTCGCCAGACTCCCAGAATTAGAGTTTCCCAGTCTGATTCATTCTTCCATCTCTGTGTTTGTCTGCAACCTGCTAGCGACAAACCAGCAGGGTCTCACCATGGCGCCCCTCGCCACCGACCCGAGGCACCTCCTCGTCGTCCTCAACCCAGCCCGGCGGAAGGCTCTTTACACTCTCATTGCTGAGATAACAAGCTACATGCAGTCTCAACTGAAACTCCCTGAAATAAACCCACACGCACACTCCCCGTCCTCCACCCGGACAGGCGAAGCTCCTCTCTTCCACCCCTCCCGCCGGACATCAGATAGCTCACCCATCGACGCTGCAAACCCCTCTAGCCCACAACAGCCCCCTCCAGACCTCATCCGGCTCCGCAGCGCAGCCCTCTCGCACTTCCAGTCCTGGCGCGGTTCCGTCCTCTCCAAGCTAGAAGACCTCCTCAAGCCGCCAGACGACAGCACCATCCTGGAGCAGCGCCGCAAGCGCGCGGAGCGACTCGCGCAGCAGCCCCCCGGAACTCCAGGCTCGAGCAACCACCTTATCAACCCCAGCCTACTCCCCTCTCTCGCCACCACCGCAACCCCCGCAGAAGCAGAAGCAGAAGCAGAAGCGGCCGCCAAGCACAGAGCCGCCGTCACCGCCCTGCAAGCCACCTACCGCCCCGTCCCCACGCGCCTAAGCACAATCCCCCTGCAGGACAGACGCGAAGTCCTCAGCGCCGTCTTACTAATCCTGCTGTCCACAGGCAGCTACAGCGCCGACGCTCGAGTACTAGCCGTGCACCTCACCTCGGCGCTGGAGCTGCCTCTCGACGACCTCGTGCGCGAGGAGACCGAGATCGCCGTGTCGCTGATCGAGGGCGTCTCGGGCACCTCGGACTCGGACCAAGGGACGATGACGGCCGACGCCGAGGCGGCGCGGCGCCGGGAGCAGGGCCGCACCGGCCGGTTCTGGAAGGTCGGGCTCGCGAGCGTGGCGGGCGCGGCGGTGATTGGCGTCACGGGCGGGCTGGCCGCGCCGGTGGTGGCGGGGGCGATTGGCGGGTTGATGGGGACGGTCGGGCTGGGCGGCGTGGCGAGCTTTCTGGGGATATTCTGGATGAACGGCGCGCTGGTCGGGACGCTGTTTGGGGCGCTGGGGGGGAGGATGACGGGGGAGATTGTCGATCAGTATGCGCGCGAGGTGGAGGATTTTAGGTTCGTACCGTTGAGGGAAGAGGGGGAAGGGAGGGAGGGGAGGAGGTTGAAGGTGGTTATTGGGGTGAATGGGTGGTTGGCGAGCAGGGAGGATGTCACCAAGCCTTGGCGGAGCCTGGGAGAGGAGTCGGAGGTCTTTGCGCTGCGGTACGAGATGGGTTGTCTGCTGGCGCTGGGGCAGAGTCTCAAGGGGATTGTCTCGAGTTATGCTTGGTCTGCCGTCAAGAGCGAGATACTCAGGAGGACGGTGCTGGCTACGCTGTGGTCTGCTCTGTGGCCCGCTTACATGCTGTCGATGGCGTCGAAGCTGGATAATCCGTTCAGTCTCGCAAAGAACAGGTCTGAGAAGGCTGGCAAGATTTTGGCCGATGCGCTCATCAACAAGGTGCAGGGAGAGAGGCCCGTGACGCTGGTCGGGTATTCGCTCGGAGCGAGGGTCATCTACTCGTGTCTACGAACGCTGGCGGAGCGACGCGCGTTTGGGCTGGTTGAGAACGTCGTGTTCATAGGCGCGCCGATACCGTCCAACAGAAATCACTGGCAGATGATGCGCAGCGTGGTGTCGGGGAAGATGTTCAATGTGTATTCGGAGAACGATTACATCCTGGCCTTCCTCTACCGCGCCACGAGCATGCAGCTAGGCATAGCCGGCCTGCAACGGATTCGGGACATCGAGGGCGTGGAGAACCTCAACCTGACCGAGGAGGTCCAGGGTCACCTCAGATACGCTGATATAATAGGGAACATACTCGTACGATGCGGGTTTCCAGATGTCAAGGGCACAGACGGCACAATTAAGAAGGACGAGGACGAGATCTACTCGCGGGATGGAGACCTCGGCAAGACGGGGACGCTGATAGAGCTAGATGACTTGCATATCTCTGAAGGGAGAGTCCCCCTGCAAACGCAGATGGAAACGCCAAAGACCCCATCGATTGAGACAGCACCGGTGGTGTATTCGCCAGTGTCAAGGAGTCCCGAACAGAGAAAGCAGCGGAGCACGATCGTGAGGAGACAGTCAGAGAACCTGCAAACAGGTTTTGACCCCCTTGGGACGGGATCAGATACTGCTGGTCAACCAGGCCGGGCGCAACTGGCCAGCGGTCCGTCGAACACATCCAAGTTCGTCATGGAAGATGCCAACACTAAATATAATGGCTCGGTACGGGACTTTACGTCGCACAAGGTCGATTTGGCTCGGACTGAGCCAAATCCTCCGCCATACACGCCATCGGTGACTACTGGGATAGCGACACCGGACAGTTCGTCGGTCGCAAAGACTGACGAGGAATACGAGAGCGAAGAGGAGGACAGCTACGTCGGCATCAGTATGGTGGACAATGATGATATCGCCCATATTGAACCTATCCCGCTGGAGGACTAGGACTTGGGGCATTGTGCTTGTGCGGTCTCCTTATTACATCGAGTTAGCCGCTTTATGGAAGGCATCACGAAAACGTATCTATGTACTGCCACTATTAATGTTGAGGTTGTTCCAAATCCAAGTCTGGAACCGAATCTACCTAGAGTCTAGCAATAAAACCAGCTGGGAGACCCCTGAAAATGGGGAAGCGGAGTTACCTATCAGGGACTAACGCCAGGTACCAGAAAACAATTATCGCTGTAACTACAGAGCCCAGAGCGTGGGGTCGCGGTCATGGGACTGCTCACCGCTGACAAGCAAATGCTCTAGGAGATTTTAAGGCCAATTCACGGCGATCTCTGCTGTCCTTGATAAGGTAGATACCCAGAAGTGAAATCCAGCTTTCGTATTTGTTTTCACAGTACCTTATATCTTGCCGTCCACATACCATTGCTGCTTAGGCCCGGGTGTCTGTAGGGAAAGCCTCGGTTTATCTCTGAAAACAGGTACCAGTATTGCAGCGTGAGTTGCGTCTTCATTCGCACTCAACAGATACGAGGATCCACTGACATCATCCCAAATAAGATCAACAAAGGTCGACTGGAAATACAGAAAAGTCTGAAGGCGCTGCGATAGCATCATCTTCCTAAGGTCTGCTCTGTGCTGCAGCCCTACCGACAAATCGGCTGCCTGACGCTCGCTCAACACACCATCACAATGCTTGGCTGGTACCAAGCCCGCCTAGCGGCGCGGCCTCTCCTCACTCAGTCCATCACGACGTCAATCCTGTTCGCAGTAGGCGACATAACCGCCCAGCAACTAGTTGAGAAGAAAGGCTTCGAGAAGCATGATCTCGCTCGGACAGGCCGCATGGCCCTCTACGGCGGAAGTAAGCTACCATTTCGCCATTCCATTTCGCGATCGTCTCGCTAACTAAGCCCCTTCACCAGCCATCTTCGGCCCAGCAGCGACGACCTGGTTCGGGTTCCTGCAGAGGAATGTCAACCTGCGCAGCGCCAACAGCACCATTCTCGCGCGCGTGGCCCTCGACCAGGGCGTCTTCGCGCCCACCTTCATCGGTGTCTTCCTGAGTAGCATGGCCATCCTAGAAGGCAGCAGCCCGAGTGAGAAGCTCGAGCGGAGCTACAAGCCGGCCCTGCTGACCAACTACATGATCTGGCCGTTCGTGCAGCTCGTCAACTTCAAGTTCGTGCCGCTGCACCACCGCGTCTTGTTTGTGAACCTGATCAGCATCGGGTGGAACTGCTATTTGAGCTACCTCAATAGCGCGTGAGTCGGAGGGAACAGGGCTTCTGAGGGACCGGGTCTTTTTTGTATCTCATTTTTTAAGAGGGCACCACATTTTTTGCATGTTTCTAAAGCCGGCAACTGAGCACACATTGTTTCACGAGTACTGGAGCATGGGTTATAGGTTATAGACTGCTGTCCCGGAGACAAAAGACAGACAGACGACTTTGTTATTAGGGAAGCCTCAGTCTAGAGGCGGGTGCATCAATTCACTACAACTGTGCCAATTTTTTGGGCCATGTAACCATCCCTCGAAAGGATTCTCGTAACGTAACGCCAAATGCCCTGTTCCAGCTCCCCCCAAAACGTACAATACAGCAGCGTGCAAAACACTCAACCGCTTCACTCAACTTCTATAATCGCCGGCGCCCGAATAGTCTTGCCTTTCAAGTTCTCCAGGCCCTCGCCTCCCTGTTACGAAAAGAAAAAAACGTTAGCAATGCATTCAACACACAACAATTCGCACTCGACACCGTTGAAAAGACACTCACATAGCTCATCAGAGGGCTGACCTCGATCCCGGCCTCGGGCTCCTCGCTCGTCACCAGCGCGCCGGCGGCCTGCACCCACTTCTTGCCCTGCGCCATGACATCCCTCCTACTGGTGTCCGGGTCGTCCTCGCCCGTGCCCTTAGCGTTCTTGAGCGGGCTGAACTCGTCCTCCCGGCGCACCTCCATGCACGCGAACCGTTCCAGCTCCAGCTGCGGGAACACGTCAAACACGAACTGCTCCAGCTTGATCCCGTTCGGTTTCTCGGGCTTCACCGTCTCGCCCGACTTCAAGTCCGCGTAGGGTATCTTCTTGCGCGCGACGTGGTGCTCCAGGCTGCGCACCCACACGGGCACCGTCTCGAGGAAGCGGAACGAGTAGTAGTGGTTCACGATGTTAGCGGCCCGGAACTTGAGCTTCCCGGGTGCCTCCTCCGCCTCGGCCGTGGCGCGGTCGATCTCGCTGTATTCCACCACGCCGGGCCTGCCGTTCTTGAGCAGGATCAGGCCGACGGGCTCGGTGGCGCTGCGCTTGCGCACCACTTTCGTGGCGATGTCGACGTCCTTCTCGGCCGCGAAGCCCACGAACACCGGATCGGCCACCTTGACCAGGCAGTTGTCGACGCAGTAGGCGTGGATGTGCTGCACGCCGCGGCGGCGCATGTCCTTGATCACGCCCGCCGTGATGAGCGCGTTGTAGATGCCGCCGTTGCCGTCGGGAGCGACGGCCACCTTGCCCTTGGCCTCGAGCAGGATCTTGCCGTCGTTGGAGATGCAGGGGAGCACGCCCTGCTCGAAGAGGAAGACGTTCTCCTCGCGCAGGCCGAAGAACTTGTGCTGCCGGAAGAACTTCTCCGTCGGCCCCCGCGTCGGGCCCGACGTCATGACGTACCACGGGACGGAGACGGACTCGGGTGCCACGCCGGCCTTGTCGGCGGCCAGCTGCTCGATCTTGCGGATGCGCTCGGCCTGGATCTGGAAGAGGGACTTGTGCGACGGGAGGCCGATGTCGTAGCAGCCCTTGGGGTCGGAGCTGCCCAGCCGCGTGCCCTGCCCGCCCGCCATGAGCACCACGGCGACTTTGTTCTGGCCGATCAGGTCGAGCCCCGCAGAGTACCACCTGTCGATGTCGGACGAGGACGAGTCCATTATGCTGGCTGAGGCGGATGCCGGGAGGGGCTCGACGGCGGGCCCGTGTGAGCCATCGGCGGTGGGTTTCGGGGGGTTGAGGGCCTTGTTGGCGAGCTCGGTGATGTAGGACGGGTCGAAGAGGGAGAGTTGGCTGAAGAGGGAGGCTTGCTCGGAGGCGGAGAGGTCGTCGTAGAAGGTGAGGACGTGGCCCTGGCCAGCTTGTGTGTACTTTTCTCTTAAAGAGGCCAGTTGCTCGTCTGAGGGTGGTTTTGGGGCCTGCTTGCTGTTGTTGAGGTGAAGGAACTCCTTGACCTGCTCCATGATGACTGCGTTTGTGGGGGGGAAGTGCGCTAGAGATTAGGAGGATCAGTTCCTGCAGCTACTTTCGATGATCGGGCTGTCGACTGTTTAATAAGATATGATTCTAGGTCAATTGGGAGTCAAAGCACGCCAGATGTTTTCCAGAAGGAGAAGCGGAGCGAATAATATGAAAGAATACACGGATACGACTCTGAAAGAATTGGAGATGACGAAAGCTCAGCGTCTCCTTTAGAGTGCTACACAGACACGTTATATTGTTTTTCTCCAACAAACATCCAGCTTGTCAGTCGCTGCCCCGCCAACTCCGCCACCTTTTCCAGCTGTTCCCAGAAATACGAAGAGCACATCCGCCAAGCCATGGGGGGCGTTTCCTGGCATTCGTGGAATTTTGTGGCATTTATCGTCATGGCTTCTTCCCTGGAATCGTGACTGGAACCGTCGTTCGAAGATCTGCTAATTGTGCGAGAGCGGTTGCGGCTGTTTCACTGCAGGAACGGGCGGCAAAATACGACTTGTCTCTGTTTCTGGATACGATGTGCTTGGGAAGGAGGGAGCCACTCTGAGCTACTTTGAGCCTAGTAATGGCAAGTGCCTTCCGGCATCCATGCTCTTCGGCCGGTTGCAGCACAAAAGGCGGGGCTGCGGTACGTCACGGTACGTACCTCTAGCTTCCGTAGCCGGACAACGTTGCGCCTGCAATCCCCGCGAATTAAAATAAGAGGTTAGCACAGCAAATCAATTATCGTTCTGTGTCAAGAGCCTGACTGTGCATCGATATGGGCACCAAGGTATGGATCAGAGGCGGTATATCGCTGAAAGAGTGAGCTTCTCGCTTCAGCCCAGTAAGAACAAGCGCTCTTGAGTGAGGACACTGTCCACGTCTCAAACCTAAGTAGGACTTAAGAGAACCGAGGTTTCTCTCAGTGGAGAGGTATCCCGGTAAGTAACCTGGAAGGTAGTAGAAAAGGCCTCTTCAACACAATTCAAGCTGTCATGAAGAGTTGGCCACAACCAATATGAATATGATGGCAGACGCCTTAAAACCTAACCAGATAAAGACTGTCTGAAGCGCATTTCTGGCTCCGCGTGCTCTTGACGCTGAAAAGCTGAACGACGGCTGTCGTGAGCACTGGGACATCCCTTTGACATCTCGTCAGACCCGGTAAGGGGACATCATCAATCTCAAGCACAAAGACTTTTTCCAGAGCTACTGTACAAGTGTAGTAGTAGAAGGAAGCTCAAGGAGAAGCATCCTTGTGTGTAATGTCTTAACAGGAATGGAAGCTGAATGTCTCGAGCGGAACGGATTAACCCCGAGACCGTTGTACGGTACGCCACGGCTTGCAGATGTGTCCAAAAGTGCATGAATTACCTGTGGCAGTTGTGGGTACAGTGGCTGTGGCTGTGCGTGTTGACGATACGCCCCGATACCTTCTGGAAGAAATCGACCCCACATTGAGGCGCTTGTCAGTCAGGCACCACCGAGGCGAAGCAACAAGGCATTACGTCTCATTCAGCAACACCGGGACCAAAACTTCTCAAACCAACCTCTCCCGTTTCGAATTCCAAGTCATTGACCGATTATACAGAGGGACCGGACTGTTCTAGCATCGTCTTACGAGTCGTATTTCTCCTTTCTCTCTTTTCTTCTTTCCTATCAGCGGGCGCGAATCATGGTAAGCGACACGAGACAAGTACCGCATTGCGACCGGCGATCTCTAACAGGACGATTTAGGGTATTACGCGTCGCGCAAAAGACAAGGCCGCCAGGGCCGAAGCCTCCGCTGGAGGAGGTGCTCAGGCCAGTGGAAAGGCGAAACCGAAGAAGGCCACCTTCGAGACGACCAAGAAAAAGGAGATAGGAGTGTCAGACCTGACGCTCCTGAGCAAGGTCTCCAACGAAGCTATCAACGAAAACCTGAAGAAGCGCTTCGAGGGCGCAGAGATATATACATACATCGGCCATGTGCTGGTCTCGGTCAATCCCTTTCGGGATCTCGGTATCTACACCGACGAGGTCCTCCAAAGCTATCGGGGCAAGAACCGGTTAGAAATGCCACCTCACGTCTTCGCCATCGCAGAGTCGGCCTACTACAACATGAAGGCCTACAAGGACAATCAGTGCGTTATTATTTCCGGTGAATCCGGCGCTGGCAAAACCGAGGCTGCAAAGCGCATCATGCAGTATATTGCCGATGTCTCGGGCGGCGATTCGGGCGATATCAAGCAGATCAAGGACATGGTGCTGGCCACAAATCCTCTGCTAGAATCTTTCGGTAACGCCAAGACGCTACGAAACAACAACTCGTCTCGCTTCGGCAAGTACCTCCAGATACACTTCAATGCTCAGGGCGAGCCGGTAGGAGCGGATATCACGAACTACCTGCTCGAGAAGACCAGGGTGACGGGCCAGATCGTGAACGAGCGAAACTTCCACATCTTCTACCAGTTCACAAAGGGTGCATCCCAAAACTACCGACAGAACTTCGGAGTGCAGACGCCCGAAACGTACCTCTACACCAGCCGATCCAAGTGTCTGAGCGTGGATGGGATTGACGACTTGGCGGATTTCGAGGACACGCTTAATGCTATGAAGATTATTGGACTATCACAAGCTGAGCAGGATAATATCTTCCGCATCCTGGCTGCTATCCTGTGGACAGGAAACATCGTATTCCGCGAAGGAGACGACGGATATGCCGCTGTTGCTGACCAGTCAGTTGTGGAGTTCTTGGCGTACCTCCTCGAAGTCAGCCCAAAACAGCTCATCGATGGCATTACAATCCGCATATTGACGCCAAGGAACGGAGAGGTGATCGAATCTCCGGCCAATGTCGCACAGGCAACGGCTACGCGGGATGCCCTCGCAAAGGCGCTCTACAACAATCTCTTTGACTGGATTGTTGAGCGGATTAACCAGTCGCTGAAGGCTCGGCAATCGACGTCCAACACCATTGGCATTCTGGATATCTACGGGTTCGAGATTTTTGAGAAGAACAGCTTCGAACAGCTCTGTATCAATTACGTGAACGAGAAACTGCAGCAGATCTTCATCCAGCTGACACTGAAGGCTGAGCAAGAAGAGTATGCTAGAGAGAAGATCAAGTGGACCCCTATATCCTACTTCGACAACAAGGTTGTGTGCGATCTTATTGAGCAGACCCGGCCTCCCGGAATTTTCTCCGCCATGAAAGATGCAACCAAGACTGCGCATGCTGATCCCGCTGCTTGCGATCGGACATTCATGCAAAGCATCAACGGCATGTCGAATGCCCATCTCACGCCGCGCCAAGGCAGCTTTATCATCAAGCACTACGCGGGTGATGTGAGCTACACCGTGGACGGCATAACGGACAAGAACAAGGATCAGCTCTTGAAGGGCTTGTTGACCTTGTTCTCCGTCAGTCAAAACCGCTTCGTCCATACACTATTCCCGGCCGAGGTCGATTTGGACAACCGTAAGCAACCGCCGTCTGCTGGAGATAGAATCAAAGCGTCGGCAAACGCTCTGGTTGAGACGTTGATGAAGTGTCAGCCGTCCTACATCCGTACGATCAAGCCGAACGAGAACAAGTCGCCTACCGAGTACAATGTCCCCAATGTGCTCCATCAAATCAAGTACCTCGGTCTCCAGGAGAACGTAAGAATCCGTCGGGCCGGCTTCGCGTACCGCCAGTCGTTCGAGAAATTTGTGGATCGCTTCTTCCTCCTTTCGCCGGCGACTTCTTATGCAGGTGAGTACACTTGGACGGGCTCGTACGAGGCTGCCGTCAAGCAAATCCTCAAGGATACAAGTATCCCCCAGGAGGAATGGCAAATGGGTGTCAGCAAGGCATTCATCAAGTCGCCAGAGACCTTGTTTGCCCTAGAGCACATGAGAGACAGATACTGGCATAACATGGCAACAAGGATTCAGCGTATGTGGCGTGCGTACCTCGCTTACCGTGCTGAATCTGCGACCCGTATCCAACGCTTCTGGAGGAAGAAGCGTGTCGGCGCCGAGTATATCCAGCTCCGAGATCAAGGCCACAGGATACTAGGTGGCCGCAAGGAGAGACGGAGAATGAGTATTCTCGGGTCTCGGCGGTTCTTGGGCGACTACTTAGGCATCAACGCTACAACCGGTCCAGGTGCACAGATTCGTAATGCCGTCGGTATTGGGAGCAACGAAAAGGCGGTATTCTCGTGCCGCGGCGAGATCCTAGAAGCAAAGTTCGGCCGATCCAGCAAGGCCAGCCCTCGTATCATCGTTGTCACGAACAGCAAGTTCTACATCATCGCCCAGATGCTACACCAAAACCAGGTGCAGATTGTAGTCGAGCGATCATTCCCCTTGGGTCATATCAAGTTCATCGGAGCATCCACTTGCCGGGACGACTGGTTTTCACTGGGCGTCGGATCGCAGCAGGAAGCCGACCCTCTTTTGAACTGTGTGCTCAAGACGGAGATGTTTACCCAGATGCAGAGGGTTATGCCAGGTGGTTTCAACCTCAAGATCGCCGATTCCATCGAGTATGCCAAGAAGCCCGGCAAGATGCAGCTCGTGAAGGTACTTAAGGACTCTGCGACGCCCGTAGACTTCTACAAGAGTGGTGCGATTCACACTCAACCTGGCGAGCCACCGAACTCCGTCTCGCGCCCGACGCCCAAGGGCAAGCCGGTGCCCCCACGGCCAATCACGCGAGGCAAGCTCATCAGACCTGGCGGGCCAAACGGTAGGCCTGCTCGGAATGCACACACTCGCGCACAGCCTCGTCCGGGGGCAGCCACAGGCCGTGCCGTGCCTCAACCCCCTTCGGCTGCCTCTTCCGCTCGTCCTTTGCAGCAACCCACGGCATCTACCGCTGCTGCTTCGGGTTTCACCGTCCCATCACACACCAGGCCGCATGCCCAGGCCCATGCCACGTCCGCTGCAGCACGAGTTCCACCTCCGCCCCCGCCAGCCGCACCTCCTGCGAAGGCCAAGATAATGGCTAAGGTCTTGTACGACTTTGAGGGACAGAAGGAGAACGAGATGTCCATCAAGGTGGGGCAGATCATCGAGATTGTGCAGAAGGAAAATAACGGTATGAACTCCTCATTCCCCATTTCGACTAAGCACGTTCCACTAATATGAATCTCCCGTAGGTTGGTGGCTAGCTAAATCAGGGGCAGGCCAAGCCTGGGTTCCCGCGGCGTATGTCGAAGAGCAAGCACCGCCCGCGCCACCACCAGTCGTCGCACCAAGGCCTCCTCCGCCAGCTCCACCAGCGGCGAACGGCGGCCGTGCAAAACCGACACCTCCACAACCACCCGCCAAGCGGCCAGCGGCAGGACGCAAACCGGTGTCCCTCCAGCCGCGTGATTCAGGCATGAGTTTGAACGGCGGGTCAGATAGTAGCAGGAGCAACACGCCAACACCGAGTGTGGCGGGCGGACTGGCGGAGGCGCTGTTGGCGAGGAAGAATGCTATGGCCCACAAGCAGCAGGAGGAGGATGACTGGTAAATAAACGGTTTCTGTTGGGCGCGTATAAGACTTCGGCGGTACAGGTGTCCTTTGAGCGGATGTGATGACTTTACGACGCCTTTAGCTAGCGGGGACGTGCGATTGGAACTCAAAGACTTCTTGTAGACTGACGATGCGGGGTTTCACAATCTGCCATATAAACTTTTAGACTTGTTGGTCGTGATGCTCCCGCTGTTCGCTAGATCCGTGGAATCTTCAGCAATGATGGCTGTATTTAAAATGTAGACAGACAAGAGTGCTAGCCGCCATCAGTCCCGACCACCCTCCGCCTCCTCAGCAGCTCTCCAAGCGGGACATCGTCATCTGCATCAATGGGTATCACATCCTCATTCTCAACATCCTCGTCAACGCCATAGTCCCGTAGTCGATCACCATCTGAATTGGTCCACCCCGGCTCACCATCCATGCCCTCCTCATAGTCCTCCACGCCCTCATACTCAACGTCATAGAGCTCGTCATCCTCCTCCAGCTCGGCAATGATCCCGCTGGTGTACCTATCCCCGTCCCCGCGCCTCCGCCAATCCGCCCGCTGCCTCTCCTCAAACGCCCTCTTCGCCTCTTCAAGCGTATCGTACTCCTCCCCAAACCCCCTCGGCGCGCCACCGCCCTGCGGGACGCGTCCAGGCCACCCGACCGCAGCCCGGCGCGCCTTCTCCGGATCCAGCGGCGGCCACATGCCCCGGCGGGGATTGAATCCGTTCTCCTCCCACTCCCAGCCGGTGCCTTTACCCTCGGGATCGACCGTCGGCCCGCCCGCGAAGGGCCAGAACCACAGCAGCACGTTCCGCGTGCCCATGGCCTGCGCCATGTTGGCGAACAGGCCGATGTCGTACGGGAACTCCACCTCGCGCAGCCCTCCCGCCACCGCCATCTCATCCTCGTCCACCCCGGCGGCGTACCGCTCCAGCAGGGCCTCGTGGCGCTCCATCTCCCACCCCTCGATCATGGTCGTGTTGAAGACCCACCCCTTGACAGTGGTGGCCAGCAGGATGCCCAGCGCCAGCATCGTGCCGCCGCACAGCAGCGCCAGGACCGTCAGGCTGACCAGCGCGCCGAGGCTGGGGCCGAGGTAGCTGGGCAGGTGTCTGTCGGCCCAGAGGACCCTGGCGCGCGCGAAGATGAGTAGGGCGAGGTGCAGAAGGGCGAGGTTGGTGAAGACCAGGAAGCGGAGGAAGTAGGGGAAGGTCTGCAGGGAGACGCAGTTGGCCGTCCAGGGGCAGTGGTGGTCCATCTTGGGGACGCAGCGGCCGCAGTGGCGGCAGTGGTGGGCGCGCGGCGGCTTGGGGAGCGAGCATTTCTTGCACCAGCGCCGGTTGGGCGGCGGGGGCGCGGTGTGGTAGGAGGTCGCGGTGGAGACCGGGGGCCGCTCGTACACGCCCGGGTCGACGGTCACGGCCTTGTAGTAGGTGTACCAGACGCAGAGGAGGAGGGCGTTGAAGGTTATGGACTGGAGGGTGGTGAGCGGCCCGGAGCCCAGGGACGGAGCGGTGTTGAAGAGGTATTGGGTGTAGTAGCCTTGGAAGGCTATGAGGAATACCACGGAGGGGATGGCGAGGAGTTGGAGGCCGCGGACGGATGGGCCGGTTTGTGGGCTCATTGTCGCTGTGATTGTGGCTCCATGTGTTGTGTTGTGTCCTTCTGGTTCTGGCGTTGAGAAACAAAGAGACGTCGAGCCAGAAAAGGCGCCGTCCGGTGTTAGATAGTCGGATTCTGTGTCAATCTTGAAATGTTGAAGTTGAGGATTAAGAAAGTCGACTGACACGGAATTGGACCCCGTCATAAAAGGTCTAGACCAACTGTTATGCGGTACGTTTTAGTGCTGCAAAATCTGAGCCTAATCGGAAGTACCTCGTAATGCAGCGTCCTCCGCGGATCGACGCGTGGCTTGGCGGCTCGGCAGCCAGGGATTCGTCTAAACTTGGACATCGGAAAGCTCATCTCGGTTTCATCCCTACCAAAAGTTCCATCTCATGTTGGAAGATGGGTTGAACGATCATTCGAAGGACAAGGCTCGAAGACACTCTTTTGCATTACATTTGTAACCTCTGAGCCTCCGTCCATGTAGGTGGTATGGCCGCCAATGGAGGTTCTCAGTTGGCCGCTTTATGGCGCGTATCTCTCTGTCGTCCTATTCATCCAACAAACACCTTGAAGTCACTAAAGTCTAACTCGTTTATAGCGCCGTCGGTTCCTTTCTCTGGTTGTCTTCTTCAATACAGCACCATCCACTAGTTGGTTAGTCGAGACGAAGGAGTGCCAAGCACATGCAGTGTTGGAACTTTACTGACAACGACATTCTAGACCGCCCGCGTCTTTCTTCTGCTCTTGTACTACTAATATCTGGCATCATCTCATACGTTGCCAGCTTTGCCTCCCTGTTGCTGCCGGGGGCTAATGGGCGCTTTGGTATAAACCCAGAACTCTCACATGGACTCACGACTCAGCGGGCTAATATCGTATCCAGATCATGAATTGCCAACAACGAAGGACAAAGGTCCTCAACCGAATCTTCCAAAGCGGCCACGCCGCTATTTTCTCCCAGCTGTCGTGGGAGCTGCCGTCGTCCGTTTAGAGCTACTTTACCTCGCCAGCTCCGATTTCCAATGTTCAGCGCCCGGTGTCGAGTGTTTTCTGCCCTTGCTACTCATCTTTTATGAGATCTTGCCTGGAAGGCGTCCGCGCGCCGAAAGGCGGAAGGATGATGACGACACCATGCAACAGACTGCATTTGAGGACTTTGACGACTGGGCAGAGACCTCAGCACCACTATCCCTGCTCGGTGGTTTGCTGCTCGCCTACGGCGCCTATCGCGCCTCGACAGGGGCCGTCAGGTCGACTTACTTCTGCTCAGTCTATGACAGGGCACCCCGTGTCTTCTGGGCGCAGCTGGGCGGCTTGCTCCTGGATGGTGTAATAGTGGTTCTGCTGTGGCGTATCCTCGCCTGGGCGAGGACAACCAAAAGTCGTTTGCGGACCCTGAGCGGTATCCTCCTTTCGGCATCGCTTGCTACAGGCATTATGGTGTGGTTCTTACAGCAGTACGAAGCTCGCAACGGACTCGCTTCTCTGTACGTCTTTGACATCATATTTGATGGCTTCGTATTTTCCCTCTTCATCATCTCATCGACCTTGGTCGTCTGTGAGGGGAATCCATCCACCCTTGCCGGGACTATAGTCATGATTTGTGGGCTGCTATCAGCTAAGCAAAGGATTGCGCTCGCTGGGACATGGGAAAATGTCCGGAGGAGCCAAAGCCACCTTGCACTCTTCGTCCTCTCAGTAGGATTTGCAACGTTCTCATATGCGAACGGTCTGCGGTCCGTTCTCTATATGCGGCGTATCCTCGTCCTCATCTTCCTGGCTCTGTTCTTCGTATGCTCCGCGATCTATATTCTGGCTAAGGGAGGTACGCTTCTCGACGATCATCCTGTCAACAAACTCATCTACAACAACCGCATTGAAGCTGATCGCTGGCTGGTCCACGCGACAGTCAGCAAGTCGGTAAAGATCGCTGTCCAAGAATATCACGCGCGTAATCATGGCCGTGATCCTCCACCCAAGTTCGACATATGGTACAAGTTTGCCACAGAAAGAAACTCGCCCATCATTGACCACTTTGAACAGATCGGGAACGACATCCATCCTTTCTGGGGCCTGTCGCCGGAAAAGATTCGCCAAGGCGTGGCTCTTGCTGCTCAGCAGCCGGATATCGCCATTGTCAAGGTTGAGAATGGCGCAGCGTCTCATGGCTACTTTATCGACTCGCCCTACCGGCCGATCCTGGATGAACTGTTGGGCCTTATGAAGCCATTTTCTGAATACCTGCCGAACATGGAGATAGCGGTCAACATGAATGAAAGACCCAGAGTCCTCGCCCCGTGGGATGATGTTCGAAGATACACACAGGCTGGGTTGGGCCACGGCCTACGCAAGCTTCTCTCCCGTCGCTTGGTGGATCCCAGTCCTGCCCGGGACTTACAATACAGAGTAGACCCTAAGCCTGTTCCCGATCTCCTGCAGAAGGATCACACATCAGCTCAAGCCTTCCGACAAATGACAGCTTTAACCTGTTCGCCAGCTTCAAAGGCGAGGTCGGGCGTGCACTGGAACATCCGAGACTTCTGTTCGACGTGCGCCAAACCACAGTCTGAGGGCATTTTCCTAAAACGCTGGGATATGTCCCTTGACATATGCCATCAGCCAGATCTAACCCGTTTGCACGGCTTCCACCTCACTTCCCCAAGTCACAGACCGCTTGAGCAACTCGTTCCGGTCTTCAGCCGCTCCAAAACAAGCAGCTACAGTGACATCCTCATACCTCTCCGTCGCCAGTACGACATCCCGGAAGATGAGCCTGGGTCAAACTTTGAGATGAAATACGATCAGCTCTTCTGGCGCGGCAAGATCAGCGGCGACAGCGCCAGCCACGAACTCCTCCACGGCGGACACCAGGAGCGCCTCGTCCATCTCGTCAACAATTCAACGGCCTCAGAGAAGGCAACGATTCTGCTCCCCAGCCCCAACAAAGGCGACAGGCACAAGGACACCGAGAAGGACCGCTACCGCTACGAGTCCGCTCCGATCTCAGACCTCACCTCCGCCCTCTCCGTCAATGTAGCCATCGCCGCCTACGCCAACTGCAAACCACCCTCCTCCCCGGCCTGCGACCGCGCCCTCCGCGAGTTCGGCACCGCGCCGGAGGATCCTCCGACGCTGAAGAGCCGCTACGTCCTCCTGACGGACAGCGACGACGGCCCTCCGACGGGCCTCCTGCCGGCGCTGCGGTCGACGAGCGTGCCGTTCGTAGCGTCGGTGTTCCGGGAGTGGTACTCGGAGCGGCTGATGCCGTGGGTGCACTTCGTGCCCGTCGACCTGCGGTACCAGGGCCTGTGGAGCACGCTGTCGTACTTCACCGGCCTCAAGGGCAGGGGCGAGGTGAACGGCCGGGATCCGCAGATGGAGTCGCGGGTCGAGGACGCGGTGTGGATTGCCGAGCAGGGACGGACGTGGGCCGGCCGGGCGTTGAGGAGGGAGGATATGGAGGTCTATCTGTTCCGGGTGCTGCTTGAGTATGGGAGGCTGGTGGACGATAAGCGCGATGAGATCGGGTTTACGCTGACTTGATGTCACAGGGACGGAGTGAGATGTTTTCGAGTCTTGTACAGTACAACAATTGGGTATTCTACATTAAAACCAGCATAGCTAAATATTTAGAGGCAGAGCTATCACAGTGAACTCCTTGAGGGAAGGATGATCGGTCCACCCCTATGCCGGACCTGGATCGTCATGCTCGTTAAAACTCTCTGCTTTATTCACAAGTCCTCAATATCCTGGCCGACAAACGCACCGTCCGTGCTCCAAAAGTCGTAGCGCTTCAGCACGCTCCACATACGCGCGATCTCCGAGGGTACGGTACTGCGCTACAAGCAGCCGCACGGTGGGGTAACGAAGGCGTCGTCAAACTGCTCCTCGAGCACAACGCTGACGTAAACGCGCAAGCCAGAGACCACGGTACCGCGCTACAAGCAGCTACATCTGGGGGACACAAAGGCGTCGTCAAGATATTCCTCAAATACGGTGCTGACCTAAACGCGCAAGCTGGAAAGTGTTACTGCACTACAAGCAGCTGTAGTCGCAGGTGGCAGTCAAAAGGAGATAGTGACGATATTACTCGAGAGCGGCGCCAAGATCAACGTCTGGGGTGGGAGGTACGGTTCCGCGTTAGGAGCAGCCGTACATCGGCATGAGAAGGAGATCGTCACGATACTCCTCGAGAATGGAGCCGAAGTTGACGCGGAATGTTACAGCAGCCTGGATTCAAGCGATCAAAGATGAAGGCTTCAAGAACATCACACCGATTTTACGCGAGAAATGGGCCAGCGGAAGCCATTGCGCAAAGTGTCAGACGCCGGACGAGTCGGAGAAGGAGAAAGCAGCCAGTGGCGGGAATGACGGGCCATTCCTCGATGGTACGAAGGGAGGAAAGGTGGTTGGAACGTGATGCGTGAGCGATACCCAAGACCGGAGTGACGACCTGAAAGTTGAAGGGGAGAGGAAGGCGAGTCGCGGCTGTGACAGAAATGGAAGGTGCCGCCGGCCGTGGACGCCATACTACTGCATCAACGGCGCACAATTTCCCGGGGTACACGCCGGAATGGTCCGGTTCACCTTACGCCACGCGCCATCATGAACCCGTATCCCAACCGATGGGTGGAAGCGACCCTGCTGCGGATATGCGGTAGCTGGATACCCGGTGGCTGGCAAGCAACAGCCAGATGTGTATGGAAGATGTTGGAAGAGTGCCGCCTGCCAGCTAGCTAGCGTGGGGGGTGGTAAGAAGTCCTCCTACCTCTCCTGCCGCCTCTTCTGAATATAGAATATAAGACTTTCTTATTGTTTTTACACATATGTACGTGCTTCACCGCTCGCGTCCATATATAACTGCTTCGGGTTATGGTTTTGTTGTGTTTATGTGTCCGCTGGATAAATGGCAAGGCTGCTGCGCGGAGGCTAAAGCGAGCTATTGCTTTGCGCAGGACGATATCCAAATTTGAACCTTCCCCACTTCCCCTTTACGGATATGCAAACAGCTGCATGGCCTGGATGTATAAAAAGTATGGATATGTTGCATGGCCCGAAGCTCGGGACGGCGCCATCACCACAATGTTACCAAACGCGCCAATGGAACCGAGCCTATTCGCCTCGCTGATAATACCCAGATACTATCGAACAAGCCTGGGATCGGGGACCGCCCAATACTTGCGCCAGACTATCTGCGGCAATTACACAGTCACCATGGCGCCAGCGCGCAACAGTATAAGTGCTGGGGCGAGGCGCCCTGATCACAAAGATCGACAGCATGTCCTGGTTCGTGGGTTCTTTGCGTTGATCGTTTCTAGAATATACCTGAGTTAATCGGCGCCAGAATTGGACCGGAGCTGAATGCCATGGGTCTGATAAGAGGACTGACAGCTGCGATCGTAGCCGTCGGACTGGTCCAAGATGTGCTCGCAGGCAGTTATTCTCTCCCGGACTGGCCACAGCCTGCTGGTAGAAGCCTTCGACGTCCCAGGTCAGCTTCTGACCTAACAGTAGATGTTGGCTACGCTTTGTACCAGGGCGTCCACGATAGTTCTTCGAAGCTCAACGTGTGGAAAGGGTGTGTGTCAATTTGCCCCGTGCCACCGATTTGAGAATGAACACGGCGCACTGACACGATCGCAGAATTCGATACGCAGCTGCTCCAATTGGCAACCTGCGGTGGAAACAAGCAGTCAAGCCCACCACTAACAGGACAGTCGTTCTAGCTGACACCTTTGGCTCAGCATGTCCCGGCGTTTTGCCCCCAGGCGCCCCTCAGCTACCAGGCGGGAGCGAGGACTGTCTGTTCCTGAACGTCTGGGCCCCTGACAACGCCAAGAACCTTCCTGTTCTTGTGTGGATTCACGGCGGAGGTTATGGCTATGGTGACGGGACACAGGATATGACCGATTTCATCAATGATAATGGAAATTCGCTTGTCGTGGTTAGCATTCAGTATAGGGTAAGTCTGTAATCACTCCGGAACGCTGCACAGAGAAATTGACATGTTCTTTAGCTGGGTGCATTCGGCTTCCTCTCCTCGGACGAGGTGAAGTCCAACGGAGTTGTGAATGCTGGCATCTTGGACCAAGCGTTTGCTCTCTCATGGGTGCAGTCATACATCTGCTCCTTCGGCGGTGACCCTTCTCAGGTGACCATCTCAGGAGAGTCAGCTGGCGGCGGCTCAGTCATGTACCATGCCATAGCAAGCAAGGGAACTTTGGGCACTTCACTTTTCCAAAACGTTAGTTGTTCCCTCCCGCCTTGATATGCGAGCAAAATCTGACCTCACGCCAGGGAATCGCCTCCTCCCCGTACCTCGTCGCGCAATACGCGTACAACGACACAGTCCCAACAAGCCGGTACTACAACTTCGCCAGTGCAGCTGGCTGTCCATCTTCAGGAAGCGTGTTATCCTGCCTCCGCTCAAAGAGTACGAGCACGCTCCAAGCCGCAAACTACCAAGTCGGGCAGCTGGCCGCCTCAGGCATGTGGTACTTCGTCCCCGTCACGGACGGGACGTACATCGCCTCCCGGCCGTCAGTCCAGCTCCTCTCCTCCAACACCGTCAACGGTCTCCGCCTCCTGGTCGGCAACAACGCCCACGAAGGGGACCTCTTCGTGCCACCCAACATCGCGACCGAATCTGATGTCCTCGCCTGGCTGGCCGTCGAGTTCCCCACCCTCTCTTCTGCGACCCTGCACACCATCCTAGCCAAATACCCTCTCTCCGTCTCGCCCACGCAGCAGGAGAGGGCAAACAACATCTACGCCGAGGCCCAGTTCGTCTGCCCCTCCTACTGGCTAGCCGACGCCTTCACCGGCAGCTCCAAGAAGGCCTGGCACTACCAGTACAGTGTCCCCTACGCCTCGCACACGACGGACCTAGCCGCCATCTTCGGTCCCGCCACCACGAACCAGGCCCCGGCAGTGGTCCAGGCAATGCGGAAAGCGTGGGGGAAGTTCGTGACGAACGACAACCCTGGTTCCGGGTTTACGGTATGGAAAGTCGGCACGGGAGCGAAACAGGTTAACTTCAACCAGACGGGTGGCACGGCGGTCCAGGTCACTACTAGCTGGGGAGTCAACGTGACGGAGTATGTCGGTCCCGGTCTGCAGGCTAATATTACGACCGTGGATGCTTATGCTTGGGAGGGAGGACGGGGGTCGAGGTGTGAGTTTTGGAGGACGTTGGGCGGGCAGATATTCCAATAGCGGCGGACTGGACGGAGAGGCTGGACGGGGGTTCGTCGGTGGTCATTTTGAGGGACGAGGGTGATGAGAGTGAATGAGATGTCAGGAAGGCAGACAGGCAGGCAGGTCACGGTAGAGGCAGGTCAGAGAGGATTACACTTGTCGTCACGCAAATACCGGCCTTTCATCAATGAGGAATGGATACTGTCTGAGGGAAGATGGACAGATTCGGGAGACCTGTCCGCTTTACCTAAGGTTATAAGGTGATTGCTGCATGCTCAAAATGGCAATGACTACGGTGGTGGGCAAGTGGTGGGGTTGAGGGGTTGAGCTGCGGACATTCAGTGTGCTTACATAATGCGATTCTGGTCTCCGGAGGGTCAGGGTTGTCTGCGCATCGGTATCTACTGAGCTAATAGTACGTAGGGGTACCTAAGGGAGAAGAAAATCATTCGGAAAGCAACGCGGGAGGTTCAGGCTGTGGGAGGGCGTTTTTCACCTGATTATCAGTGAATTACCCTCGTCTGAACATCATCCATTCTATTAAGAGCGACGCCTCAGCATTGCGGCGCAAGGGACCTACCTGCCTCCGGGGTGCAGGACTCAGCCCGTCTGTCATTGGCAAAACTCTGAAATTAAGATCAAAGGTCCTTAAACTTTGACGAAACACACACATACCGCCCTCGTCCACGCACGACAGATACATGTACAGGACTCTTACCTTTAACCTAAGTCTTGATCTTCAAAATGCGTCGTCTCTTCTAAGCACCGGCAGAGAGAAATCGTTCGACACCCATTCGAGCAAACCAGCAGGCCCTCGCTTGGGACTGCCATGTCACTTTGGCATGACTTCGTCGACGACCACCCTCGCGCCGCCGAGGCCCTGACAAGGCTGCGTGCCTTGCTGCCGCCCCTAAACTTCATTACCCTACATTATGCCTACTTTATTATCGTCTGTTTAATTGCTTCCATCATATTCTGGGGCTCCTCGCACCCAGCACATACCATTAGCTATGTCGACAGCCTCTTTCTCGTTGTCTCGGCCATGACAGAGGCCGGCCTTAACACGGTCAACCTTAGCCGGATGACCACCTGGCAGCAAGTCATTCTTTTTCTCCTTATCATGTTTGGCAGCACCATCTGGGTGTCCATTGCCACCATTTTGGCGCGGAAGCATGTGTTTGAGCAACGATTCAAGGACATTGTCCGCTCAAACAGATTTCACCGGCCAGGGAGCGCCAGGTCGTTCGGTCTGCCCCTTGTACGGCGCTTCTCGGAGTTTCGGAGGGCTCGCAGTACAGCAGCAGACGACTCAACACTACCGCTACCGGGCACCGGCAGCCGTGCTGCTCCGCTGCCGCCAAGCCCGGCATTTGATAGGATGGAGCCGCCGGGTCGCAGGCTAAGCGACGAGCACAATTCCTCGTCCCCTGTAGGGCCGCAGCCGCCTCCTGGGGTCAATCACGATCTCGACGCCGTATCCGCCGCGTCCCCAGGAGCTCAGAACGGCCATATAGCTTTCCTTGAGAGGCCACACACAAACGCTGCCGTCCCCGCCACATCTCACGGTGTTTCCACATCTGCTTCTCATGTCTCCGACCACCAGAACATGCCTTCTCGACGGCATAATGCCACGACCTCTGGAGCGGATGATGAGCATCCACCCGACGAGAAAGGCTTGCGCTTCGATATGAGGCATTTCCTCTCTCACCGGCGGGCCGGTCGGAATGCGCAGTTCCACGACTTGACCTCCGAGGAACGAGAGCACCTCGGTGGCTGCGAGTACCGAGCGCTGAAGATATTGGCTGTCATTGTGCCAACATATTTCTTCCTTTGGCAGGTGCTCGGCTGCCTTGCACTGGGGGCCTGGATCAACAACAATCTGCCCAACCCGGCTCTCGAAAACGGCATCAACCCCTGGTGGCTGGGCATTTTCAACGGCGTGTCGGCATTCAACAACAGCGGCATGTCGCTCCTGGACGCCAACATGATTCCCTTCGAAAAAGCCTACTTTGTACTCATCACCATGGGTCTCATGATCTTGGCTGGCAACACTGCTTATCCTATATTCCTCCGGATGATCATGGCGGGTGCCTTGAAGTTGCTCAAGCTGACGGCCGCTGAGAACGACTACTCTGAACTCAAGGACACGTTCGAATTCATCCTCAAGTATCCCCGACGTGTGTACACGAATCTATTCCCGGCCCGTGCTACTTGGTGGTTGCTCTTCATGCTCCTATGCCTCAATTCCGTGGACTGGGCAGCATTCGAGCTGCTAAATATAGGAAATCCCGTGATCGAAGACATTCCCAAGGGACCCCGCGTCCTTGATGGTCTGTTCCAGGCTCTTGGTATGAGGCCCTCCCAGCCACTCACTTTAGTCTTCCAGCTACTGCCTTAAGTCTCATATTAACTGACACACCTCACAGCCGTACGTTCCGGCGGCTTCTACGTCGTGCCCATTTCCTTGGTTTATATCGGCCTTCAGGTCCTCTACGTAATCATGATGTACATATCCGTCTACCCGGTAGTAATCACAATGCGCCACTCCAACGTCTACGAAGAACGCTCTCTCGACATCTATTCCGACGCGTCGTCATCCGACTCCTCATCCGATTTGGCAGTCGAAGCAGCTGACCAAAATCTGCAACTGCAAGCAACTCAGTCTGACATTCTGCCGTTCGAAGCTGGTGGCGTACCAGCAATGTCACCTCGACCGCCGGCCCGGCCGCCTACGCGACGGCTCTCCTCCGTTCCAGCAGCGGAACTAGGCCGTGCCCTTCGTCGCACTTTTACCAGGTGGCACGGCGTCGGCGTGCCGCCCCCGCCGCGATCAGAACACCAGAACGCCGGCGGCGGGACGGAGTCGCGCATCAGCTTCATCAGCCAGCAGATCCACGGCCAGCTAGCGCACGATATCTGGTGGCTCGTGGTGGCGGTGCTGGTCATCACCACGATCGAGACGAGCCATTTCCTTGCAGACCCGGTGGCTTTCAGCGTTTTCAACATCATCTTCGAGGTGATGTCCGCGTACGGATGCGTGGGCATCTCTGTCGGGCTACCGAATGAGGCGTACAGTTTCGCTGGCGGATGGCACACGCCTAGTAAGCTTGTGCTGTGTCTTGTCATGCTGAGGGGCCGCCATCGCGGATTGCCCGTTGCGTTGGATAGAGCTGTGCGGTTGCCCGGTGAGCAGCTGCATCGGGATGAGGATGAGGACTATCGGATACGGAGGAGTATGACCAGTCGGAGGATGAGTGGTGATCTTTGATAAAGAGTTTGGAACATAATGCGATGGTCAGTTGCAGAGTTTTGGTTAATGGACGTGGCCTTAGCGTGGGAGTTTGGGTTTGGACAATTAGACTTTATAGAAGGAGAGAAGACCTGAGAAGGCTGGTATATATCCCTCTTTACGTGGAGCACATTCAATATCCTTCGTCATACAAAGTCCCAAGAGCAAGATTTGCCCCTGTCTGATTCTCATACCCAATACGAACAAGCGTCTTCTCGTCAGGCACATATCGCGGCCAACCTCCCCCGTATCTCTGCAACCCGTGCACGGGATCTTTTGCAAACGCGGCGAAGGCCCCTCGCATATACCGGCCAATGGCGTTCTCCTCACGAGTATTGCCTATCAAGCTCTGATCGACATTGCCAAACAGAACCGCCACCTCCGAATCATGGTACGCGCCGCTGGGCGGCGTGGTCGAGAGTATCGTGTTGGGAAACACGCCGTGCCAGCGGTACCGCCAAGTCGGGTTGCCGTCTCTCACAGAGCTCAGCGCCCGAGCCGCGGCCGGACAGTTGAAGGTCAGCTGGTTCTGGCCCTGCCAGAAGTCGTCTGAGTCTGGCTGCGGCACGAAGACGCGGAACAGGCCGACCTCGTTGTCCGTGTTTCCGATCAACATGGGAAGCTGAGCAGCGGAACGGTTAGAGCTGCTGTCGAAGACGACCACGTCGTCGACCGTCGGGCTGTATGGCATGCCGACCGGACTGTCGATAGTGTTGACGAGACCACGAAGGATGTCTTCTGCGGGCGCTTCCATCATGCAGTCGTACACCTCCTGCGCCGGGGCGCTGGCGTTTCCACAGCCCGCGGCCGCTGAGGCGTTGAACCAGAATTGGGTCGCCATATCTTTGCTGCGCACGCCGATACCCCTGGTTGTGCCGGACATTGGGATGAGTCCGCGTACGACGGGGTCGTGCGGCCAGGCGTAGGAGTAGTCGTCCACCGAAGCCCCTCCAGCTGACTCCCCGAAGAGTGTGATTCGGGAGGGATCGCCGCCGAAAGACGCAATGTTGTCGCGCACCCACTCGACTGCCATGCGTTGATCGAGGAGCCCGAGGTTCTGCTCGCCGAGGGGATTGCCTGGGAAGCCGAAAAAAGTGAGGCGGTAACTACGAATATGGTCAGTCACTTTGGCCGCTATGCGCCGGGTCAAGGGTCGGCACTCACTTTATTGTCACGAGGACGACATCTTCTTGGTCGGCGAAGAATTGTCCGTTGTACGCGGGCACAGCTGAGCTTCCAGAGACGAAGGACCCTCCATGGACGTAAACCATGACTGCCTTCTGCCTTTCGCCGGACTGCGGTTTAGCCCATATGTTAAGTGTGAGACAGTCTTCGCTGACTTTGATCCCCGGGTTTGTGATGGACGACAGTAATTTGAGTCCGACGTCCGTGATGCCGTATCTGTCAATGAGTTCTTGTGGGAAGTCTGCATCGTAGGCGCTGATGTTGGATGTCAAACATCCGGTGCCCTAGGATTGTCAGTCACAAGGGACCTTTGACAAAGCGAACTGAGGGATCTGACGTACAAAGTTCTTGCCGTCGATCTTTGACGTGCTATTATACTGGACTGGGGGCTGGAATCGAAGCTTGCCGACGGGTGGTTGGGCATATGGAATGCCCAGGTATTCGGACACGCGTGAAGCTCCAGAAGCAGCGTGTCCATCGACTGAGCCACTACTTGTCTGAACTGTCTGTCCGACTTTCCATCCGCCAGGTATACAGGTCGTGGCAAGGGCTAGAGGGACGGCAGTAAGAATGACTGCAATGGTCGGAGTGTGTTTCATATTGAGTTAAGCGCAGACGACGTGGAAGTGGTTCACGGGGTTCACTCCTAGTACAAACGGCAACCTGAACTGAGAGACGACTGATGTCTCCAGATTGTCGAACCAATATACGTCGTCAGGAAGGCGGCCTGAAATTTATAGACAAGCTTGTCAGGCTCCCCTGGACTCTCGCAATACGGACGTTGCTCCATTATTAGCTTTTACGCTCATCTCGCCTTGCCACGCAATCCAGAACACGGTCAAGTGCAGCGGTGTCAACGTTCAGGAGCCTCGTCGGATTCAATCCGAGTTTGATGACGAAGTAAGCACCTTGGCAGAATCACACTACGACCAATCAGTTTCTTTGCTTCACCAAAATCCAGCGACTCAACAAGATGAGTGAGTGGTCCTCTCTTCAGTGTCTGCTTTGAGTATATGCCAGCCAGATTGTCAGACAGGTGACAGTCGTGGAGGAAAGTCCCTGACTTCATGACGCGTCCGTTTAGGCCGGATAACTCGGATCAGACCAGATGCGTATACTCGAAGGCCTAGAAACATGGAAAGTCAACGACATCAGCAAGCAGAATTTTAAAATAAACTCATATGAAACAGACCAGGCGAGAAGTATATACCATGGTGATTTACGATGTTCTATATGCAGCATTCAAACCATCGTTATCGCTATCGACTATATCGTCATCGCTACCACCTACATCGTTCTCGCTATCGTCGAGGATCTAGACGGATAACCATGACAGACACGTCAAGCGGCTCCGACGATCGCGGACTTGAAGCCTTTTCCACTTAAATACAGCGTCTGGGCTAAGTAAGTGCTCTGATTCATCTGGCTCCGGAACCCAGGGCTCAAGAACTCTCGAAGTTGCCAGACCTAGCAGTGCGGTAGGACGACTTGATAACCGGGCATTGATCCCCCAAGTCAGGACAGCACTACTGCGTCGCCCGTTCCCGAAATGTCTCCTTCATTCCAGACAAGTCCCTGATCATTGCTGATTTCCCTCCATTTTGGCCAGCTGGAACAGGGAACGGTCCATTCTCCGCAAGTGGGAATATGGGGCTGCCACTCGTCTGGTCCCAGTCAATCTTCTGCGTGCGGACGGTACGATAGATATCAGCAGGGGGGTCTGCCGTCGTCATGGCGTGGTAGACGACATAGTCTTCGCTTCCGTCGGGACTAGTTGTGAAGCTGGCGTGGCCGGTGGCGTAAATGCCTGCGCGCGTGTTCTGGTGGAAAACACACCCAGCCGTGTTCTTCCGCCAGGACTGATATTCCACCGGGTCGTTTCCAACAAGCTCCAGTAGTCCAAGGCAGTAATAAGGCGTGTTGACGCGGGCGGCTGAGTAGACGATGAAGGTTTGATTGGTGCTGGGGTTGGTCAATTGCTCAGGTCCTTCGTTGGTTGCGAGCCGTGTGTCAGCACGTCCGTACGGCACACGTTCCCAAGGCTCACTGGGCACGGAGATGATGCGTCGGTCTGTCAGGTTCGAGTCAACAGTCCAGGGGTCAGACATGTGTGTTATGCAGAGGTTGGCAGGCCACGCCGAGTACTGTTGTTCCCAGCATGAATAGACGTGGTACAGCTCGCCACCGTACTGGAAGTAAGTTCCGTCGATGGCGAACTGGTCAAAGGTGTTCAGCATCCCTTTTAGAGTGAAGTTGGTCGTCCATGGGTCTGGCCCGTCGCCGCCGAGGACGAACATCCGATGGTTGATAGCGGGGCAGTTGATCGGACACATGGCGTCCTGCATTGGTGGCGGGTTGTCACGGTCAGGCGTCGCCGTGAAGATGATATACCACGAGCCGTTCAATTTGTGTATCTCAGGAGCCCAGATATCGGTTGCCCAAGGCTCACCGCTATTGGGGTCTGGGTTGAAGACCACACGGGTTTCGACATTGTCCCAATTGTCTGTGAGTGACTTGGAACGTCTGAGAGTAATGTTATCATTTGTTGTGTAGGTGAACAAGTACCAATCGTCACCGTTATAGGAATATCTGGTCATCCATGGATCACCAACGTTCTGGGTGAAGATTGGATTCCGGTATGTCTCGTTTGTCGTCTTATCCGTGCCGACCTGGGACGGATCCCAGCTCTGAGGGCCGGCTTTGTTGGGATCAAAAGACTGGCATCGCACTGAGACGGCGATCGTCCATGTAAGCAATGCCCAGATAAAAGTAAAGCTCGCCATTACCACTACTGGGGATACATCAACACTGGAGACAGGAAAGTGAGTGTAAGACCCATTACAAGAGAGATGCGAGCACTCGCTCAATTTAACTAAGGCCTTGCCTGCATCGTGACACCGTGAGTAGGTCTCATGATGTAATGAATATCAGTTTATAGGATCCTTCAACCCCGCGCACTTAGGGTGCTGTAAGCAGTTGTTCGCTGTTCGTGCAATTGCTGCAAGTGCCGGGTTGGAGATGGGCCCTTCCTAGAATACGTCTCTCATCAAGGAAGACTTACCGTATTCTATCACCTTCACGATCACACCACCTTCCCGATCAATTTTCTGCCCCACACCCCACCACGTCGACTTCGGACATGCCTTACAACACAAAAAAAGAGTCTATTCGGAATGCAACCTATATGATTCGAGTCGCTATTTATAGGGGCATTTCCTGGCATTGTGCTCGAGTGAGCCGCAAACGCTACACTTCGGTTGTGCCCGCTTTTGCGCCTTTGGCGCAGTCGTGTCT
>SMOB01000273.1:0-214228 GCA_007388105.1 Coniochaeta prunicola | reverse complement strand
TAGGAATAGGATCGGTGATAGTGGTGATCCTGGAGGGACGCCAGCCTTGAGTTCGATGGGCGACGATATATCTCCGTCGAAGTGGAGTTGAGCCGTTCGGCCCGTAAGATAACTCCGGACCCACGACGTGACCCAGCGTGGGTATACTAGTTCACGGATCGTATCTACCAGCCTCACGTGGTTGACCGTGTCGAATGCGCCTATGATATCGATTTGGAGCATTGCCTCTACTCAAATCTCCCGCCACGCTGACCTTACTGCGTCGGTAACGAACCGTATTGCTACCTCTGTCGATCGACCGGGGCGGTTGCCCATCTGCCCTTCTGGCAGAAGTCCCTTCTCCTCCGCGGCTTGGGCTACTCGGCGCCCGATGATTGTTTCGAGCGATGAGGAAGTAACATGCACGTTGAACGTGTGAAGACGGCGGTCTGTGACCTGGGCAGAGCTATCCAGGCACTTGTTCAGCCAGCTCCACTGCCGCAGCGGCTACCAAGTATGCGTACAGCAGCTCAATCTATTGACTCAGTGGACGAGGCGGTGGTCCGTGTCGGCCTCTCCTACAGGTAATGAACCAAAAACGGACAAGGGATGAAGAATACGAAGCGTTGAGGACGCCACGTACTAAATTAGAGTTCATGGCAAGTTGAATAGCTGAATACGGTAATCTGCTGCGCGGTTAAGGCCTGCAGCTTTGTCCTAGCTGAGGGAAGACTAGCTTGACTAGAACTTACGGCGAGATATTGCATGATAGGACACCAGAAATGGAATTGGGGTGCCGAATAGCCGGTCCCAATGCGACTTTATTGGAGGAACCCATGAGATGCAGGACCTACATCACTGTCCAATACATCTCAAGGTTAACAACGACGAACGCAAAAGAAGTCACCCCATCCAGAAGGAGGCGTCATGCTGAGAGTGAAGCATATCGTTGTCAACGTCCGAGATGCAAAGGCGGTGAGACGGTGGGACAAGCAGAGAGGCGCGCAACAGCTGAGATGGTGACATCCACTGTTGCTCGTCCAAGGTACGCAATCAGTCAGCGCCTTGCCTTCTGCTTAGACCTCTCCAGTCTAGACGTAAAATTCGAACCGCCTGTCTTGAAAGCGTCGTGCGCTTAGAGTCGCACTTCTCATAAGGAAGGTAGGTACCAGGCAGCGAATGATAAGGTGCGATCTCAGCGCAAGATGCAATTACTCAATATACCTTATGCATATATCCCGATAGTACCGATGTTCAAAACCTAACATGCGCTTATCCGAGCAGCTACATCATCGCCGCGGCCCCGGAGCCGATAAGAGACCTTATCGCATCAGAAAAAGGTCGCGCCTTCCGACCCCGCAAGGCCCTTTGACCGGACTGCTTCGGCTCCACGACCTGGTTACCCTCTTTGCTGTGCGCGCGTGAACTTCTAGACAGATCAAAAACCAGTTAATCTACCCTGATCTCACAACCAGCCGCGTCCCCGCCTTCTTCCAATACAGCCCTCGCCGCAATAGCCGCCCGGCATCCCTCCGCCGTTCAAACCTTCGACAATCACGGCCACATACCGGATAGCGAGCTCACCAGAATGGCGACCGCCCACGCCTCCTCGATAACACTCACCCCGCTCCAACCCTTCAAACCCGCCGTGCACGAGCGGGCATGGGCCTCGGTTCCGCATCCAACCCTCCCTCTGCTGGCGACCACCCACTCCAAGGAGGTGACGGTCTACTCCCTCAGCACGCTGACCAAGCACAGCGCCTTGACGGGCGGCCACACCCGCTCCGTACGCTGCACCGCCTGGAAGCCGGGCCTGCCACCAGGTAGGCTATGCCTCGTCACGGGCAGCTTCGACGCCACAGCCGGGCTCTGGCGATTCGAGTCGTCCTCGTCCTCCGCCGCACAAGCAGACGCCGACGATGACGCGCTAGAAGTAGACGTGACTGCGACTACCCTGAAACAGACAAAAACAAAGAGCAACAATCACGAAAATGCAGAAGACGACACCAACAAGGGTGACGACGACGACGACTGGGAGTTCACGCTCGTGCTAGAAGGCCACGAGAACGAGATCAAGTCCGTCTCCTTCTCCCCCTCGGGCCAATACCTGGCGACCTGCTCGCGCGACAAGACGGTCTGGATCTGGGAGGACGTCGGCGGTTCCGAGGGCGACGACGAGTGGGAGACGGTGGCCGTGCTGTCGGAGCACGACGGCGACGTCAAGGCCGTGGCCTGGTGTCCCGACGTCCCCGGGCGCAACCGCCGCGCCGGCTCCGGCGCCGTCGACGTGCTCGCCAGCGCCAGCTACGACAACACGGTGCGCGTGTGGCGCGAGGACGCCGACGGCGAGTGGGTCTGCGTCGCGGTGCTGGAGGGCCACGACGGCACCGTCTGGGGACTGCAGTGGGAGCCCAAGCCGGACAACGAGCGGTTCCCGCGCTTGATGACGTTTAGTGCCGATGCGACGGTGAGGATATGGAGTCTGGTCGAGGAGGAGGAAGAGGAGGAGAAGGATGAGGGGAAGGAAGGGACGGGGGCGGCGGTGAATCCGTTCTTTAAGAGTATGAGCAGGATTCCTAATACGATGAGGAGGGGGCTGAGAGAGGATTGGACCTGTACGACGGTGCTTCCCACTGTGCACACGAGGGATGTCTACTCGGCATCGTGGAGCGCAACAAGCGGCCTGATTGCGAGCACGGGGAGCGATGGCGTTATTGCCGTCTATGCCGAAGGTGCGCCAAGCTCGGACAAGGAGGATACCGTCATGGCCTCACCTGGCGCGACGGCGACTACGGATGCGGAAGGTAATGCGGCGCAGACGTCGAGCAACTGGAGGATACTGGAAACCGTCGCGAACGGCCACGGACCGTACGAAATCAACCACATCACCTGGTGCAAGCGGTTCGATCCCGGGGCGGAGCGGAGGGGCATCGAGGAGATGCTCGTGACGACCGGCGACGACGGCACAGTTCGCCCGTGGCAGATAACTTAAGACGCATTTAGACATTAAAAGGAACATTGCAAAATACAAGGATTAGAGGGTCACATAACGTAATGCATAACACGGCGTCTCATCTATTGCCTTTTACAAACAACTTGTATTATACACAGCTTCGAAGCCGAGAATTCCCACCGCACGCCGTTGATCTCTCCTAAAGGGGTTAGGATGCGTGAGTGAATGCTCTTTGTGCTGCATTGTACAACAAGTAAAAATTACAAGGGAAAGACCCAGACCGCTCCAAAAGTTTCCAAGGGCCCTTTTTATCTAAACGTTGGCTTTCTCTCCGTCGGACCATGCGCACACAAGAACCGTCGGATCGTCTCAATTCACCAGCTCATCACGATATTCCCTCCTCGATTACTCCCCCTTCAGCTTGTCCTGCTTGACGGAGAACGCCATCTCCAACAAGTCCTGCTCCTCCTTGGTATGCGACGACTTGAGACCGGTGGCGACAGACGCGCTCGGGTTACGGCCAGCGTACATGACGTGTTTGCGGTCGTGGTGCTTGGTCTGGTTGAGTAGAGTCTCGATACGCGGCTGTGTGAAGCTCCAGGCACCGGCGTTGAGAGGCTCCTCCTGGGCCCAGACGATGGTCTTGGCGTTGGGGTACAGGTCGAGGTTGTCCCTCAGCTGTTCCCAAGGGAAGGGATGGAGCTGCTCGATACGCGTAATAGCAGTGTTGTCAAGCTTATGCTCGGCGCGGTGCTTGACCAGCGCGGCATACACTTGACCAGAGCACAGGATCACGCGCTCGATCTCGTCGTGTGGCTTGATCTCGCCAGCCTCGTGGGCTGGATCAGAGATGATCCATTTGAAGTGCGAATCACCGATGAAGTCCCCAATGTCCGACCGAGCAATCGGATGACGGAGAAGGGACTTGGAGAAGAAGATAATAAGGGCTTTGAGGAAAAACGTCAGTATATGAGCAACTGTAGAGGGTCTGGGAGTGAGAGTGCTTACGCTTGCGGAATTGCCTGTGGATCTGGCGACGGAGGACGTGGAACAGGTTGGCAGGGGTGGTCATGTACACAATCTGCATGTTGCAGTCCTGGTGCTGGCGTTCGAGCTTTTCAGCGGATGGGAAGTAGCGAGCATCCTCGTTGCAGAGTTGCAGGTACCGCTCAAGACGGGCAGAAGAGTGCTCGGGGCCCTGTCCATCGTATCCGTGAGGCAGGGACATGACAAGTCCGGTTCGCTGCATCCACTTCACCTCACCAGAGGCAATGAACTGATCAATAATAGCCTGGGCATTGTTGGCAAAATCACCAAACTGGGCCTCCCACATTACCAGCGCGTTGGGCGATGAGAGCGAGTAGCCGTATTCGAAGCCAAGGGCACCGAATTCACTGAGCGAAGAGTTCGAGATGACGAACTTGCCCTGGTCCTTGGTGATGTGCTGGAGAGGAGTGTAAGTGTCCTCGTTCTCCTGGTCGTGGAAGACGGCGTGCCTCTGAGAAAAGGTGCCACGCTCGACATCCTGGCCGGAGACACGGACGTGGTGGCCCTCAGTCACGAGCGAGCCAAAGGCCAGAGCCTCAGCAGTGGACCAGTCGATGTTCTTGCCCTCTACGACGGACTTGGTGCGGTTGGAAAGGATGCGCTTCAGGTTGCGATGGACGTTGAACCCCTCGGGGGCACTGCCAATCACTGTGCCGATATGCTCGAGAGTCTTTTGGTCAACACTGGTAGGGTTGTGCGGCAGGATCTCGGTGGCCAGTTCCTTGGGCGACTTGAAACCGTTCCAGGCAGAGGTGGTCCACTCCTTGGACGTCGGCTGGTAGTCCTTGGATTTAGCGAAGCTCTCCTCGAGCATGCCCCACACCCACTGCTTGTGCTCCTCGATATCCTCCTTGGTGAACGTGCCCTCCTTGAGGAGCTGGTTCACGTAGATCTCAATCTGGGGGTCGTGGGACTGGATGCGCTTGTACATGAGGGGCTGGGTGAAGGAAGGCTGATCGGTCTCGTTGTGGCCGTGTTTCCGGTAGCAGACCAGATCGATGATGACATCCTGCTTGAATTCGGCGCGCCAGTCAGCCGCAAGCTGGCAAACGAAGTTGACGGCTTCGACATCGTCAGCGTTGACGTGGAAAACGGGGGCATCGATGGCCTTGGCGATATCAGTGCAGTAAGGGGTAGAGCGGGCGAAGCGGGGATCGGTGGTGAAGCCGATCTGGTTGTTGACGACCAAGTGGACAGTACCACCAGTCGAGAAGGCGGGGAGGGAGTGGAATCCGAGAGTTTCGTAGACGACACCCTGAGCAGCAAAAGCAGCGTCACCGTGGAGCAAGACGCCCATGGCAGTGCGGTGAGTCTGCTCGTCGTTGTTGTAGTGCTGGATGGCACGGGTCTTGCCGAGGACAACGGGGTCTTCGGCCTCGAGATGCGACGGGTTGGCAACCAGCGAAAGCTGGACGCGCTTGCCGGACGGCGTAGGTCGCTCGAAGTTCATTCCCAAATGGTACTTGACGTCGCCAGATCCCTCATCCTCCGCGGCCGATGTGCCAGCGAACTCGCTGAAGATGGATTCGTTGGGCTTGCGAACGACGTTGCTGAGCACGTTCAGACGACCACGATGAGGCATGCCAATGACAATGTCCTTAACGCCATAGTCGACGCTGCGGTCAATGAGTGCCTTCATTCCAGGAACCAGGGTCTCGCAGCCCTCGAGGCCGAAACGCTTGTCGTTGGGGTATTTCGTGGACAGGAAGGACTCGAAGCTTGAACTCCAGATCAGACGGTCGAGGATCCTCCGCTTTTCGTCAATGTTATATTTGAAAGGTTGGGGAACCTCGATGCGCTCGCGGAGCCAGTCGCACTTCTCGCGATCGGGAATATGGATGAATTCGACACCGTAGGAGCCGCAGTAGATCTTCTCGCACGCAGCAACAATCTCACGTAGCGTCATCTTGTCGCGACCCTCCTTCTTGAAGCGAGGGAGGATACCGGGGCCAAGCGTGAACTCGGTGTCGAGGTCCTTGTCGGTGAACTGGTAATACTCCAGCGACAGCTCCTTCGGTTGAATGTTGCCGAAGCCCTTGGACTCTTTCCGGATACCGAGAGGATCGATGTTGGCCTTGTGGTGTCCTCTGGCTTGGTATGCCCTGACCAGCAGCTGGACTTTGAGATGGCTCGTGACATCGGATCCCTCGGCGAGCCCGACACCAGTGCCGGCGACGAGGGCAGGAGCGATCTGTGCACCAGGGACCAGGGACGGTGGAGGCTGGAAGGCCTTTGAGATAGGCATCTCACCGTTCTCCATATTCTTGAAGTAGACCTGCCACGAGATGTGGACGCTTTTTGGGTCTTCTTTCCATTGAAGGTACATCTCGTCTATGTAGTTGGCGGTGTTGCCGGAGAGGAAGTTGTCACTCGGATCCGGAGCCTGGAAGAGCGACGAGGTGGCCCATCGTTTTTGTGTCGACACAGCCAGAGGGCGACGGCTGGAGGCGAGCTTCCAGCTCGACCGAGCTGACACTGACTGTGTGGAAAGGCATCGTGACGAGGCGGCGCCCGGGAGCCGGCGACCGGCTTTGCAGAGGGAGCTTCTCAGCATCCTAGAGGCTTTGTTGCGACTCGCGCAGCTTTTGCGTCGTTGAGGGCAGCAGCCACAAGGGAGGATCGTGCAGACTCTAAGGTATTATTGATGGAAGAAACAAACACTCCGTCTCCAGTGCATCCAAGGGATGGAGATGCGGACAGAAAGGAGCGGCGGAGTAAGTCGAGATTGAATTGATAGGATTGGAGGTTGAGCTTGAAGACGAGACGAGTGGAAAAAGACAAGATTGCCCCAAGTATGATGACGGCAAAAACAACCGCCCCCCTGCACAGCCTGCACCTTCGATGACTGGACCGACCGGTTCTTGCCGCAAAACTTCCAGCTGCACTCCAGTTGGGCCGAACTAGCCAATCACGGCTCGTCAAAGCTAAGAATATGATCCACTTTGCGACACAGTGAAAACAGCACTGTAGTAGCTTCCATCTCAAATTCCGTCCAAAATTGTCTCAGCTTTCCACATGGGCCGGCTATTTAACAGCGAGTGGGTTATTTGTATTCGTTTTGTTTCTCTGGCTTGCCAGAAGTCCTAACTCACAGATGAGGGTTATTTCTCTCTCAAGAATGGTTGTGGTGCCTTTTCAATGGCTTTCCTGCTAGTCCTGCCGGGCCGGCTACCGATGAATGTCCGAGAAAATTGCACCGTATCCCCATGACGGCCCGCGTCATAATGAGCTTGGCTTTCCTCCCGTCCGGCATTACAGATTGAAGTCCCACCAACAGGAGCCGAAGGATGTGGTACACGTTCTTGTCGAAAAGGGGAAAGCCTCCAAGGCGCCCAGACGTCACGTCTATCCCAAAAACGGCACACACTGGATGTATACGACAGTCTCATACACAGATAGCACAGTCAGCAGGTTCAAATCGGAGATAGATAGTACTGTGAAGTTTGCAGCAAGGCCAGCGACTAGCTTTCTCTATGCATGACTTCCTCCGCCCTAAAACAAGAACTCATCCACCACCCTCATCCGGTGTTTCCGGCGTGTTCTACGTCCTGCAGCCCCATCTGACCCATCTTGCGTCCAACATCGTAGTCGGTCCCGCAACTTGTCAAAGAGGGCATCAACCTCCAACAGCTCATACCGTGTTCCGGGTCCTGACTGTGTAGACGACATACTCGAACCTCTGGCGGGGACGTTGAGCGAGATCGAGTTCGCCGTAAAAACCCAGTTCTTCCTCACGTCACGGACAATCTCATTGGCAAATGAGTCCACCTGAGGGTCCAGTTCCCTCCCGCTCATGAATACGGGACCCCAGTCAAAGTCGGTTATGCCGCGACACATGGACGGGACCTGGATACGCCTGAGGGCATTCTGCGATCCGGTTTCTGTCTGTTCCAAGGAGTGATCCGTTGTAGCGGCAGTATACCCTCTTTGGCGGTCAGGCTTGTGGAACATCTCGTCTAGATACTCGCTCGCATCCGCGGCAAAACGCACCATCGATGCGTATGATTGCTGGAGTTCGGGACGGTGGGTATCAGGCTCAGAGTACAGATTGGCCATAAGGCTCGGCTGGAATGTGGCTGCCATATCCATCAACTGAACCATTACGTGCAACTGAATCTTCGTCAGACCGGGCTCATTAGTACACCTCAGGGTCCTGAACCAGGTGAGAATGTGGGACAGAAGTGCTGAGACATGGACGAGGTCGTCTTGGCCGATCTCCTTCGACAAGATTGACCTCGTAAGGAAACTCCTCAGCGCCGCCAGATAGACGTCGAACAGGGGCCACGCCTCGTATATCTTTGATGTAGCCCAGATGATTGCCGGGAGCGCTCGGGTGAGGATGAAGGACAAGACATGCCCCTCCTCCATGGCACTCTCCAGAATTTTGACCTCTTCGTCCAACTTGTCATTGATCAGAGCGATCTTGAAGTTATTGAACAGATAGTAGAAGAGTTGGGAAACGGCCATCGTAACCCCCTCCCCCAGCCTGACGCCGTAGGCGATGATGCCGGCAGTGTGAAGCTGCGGGTCTTCCATTGGGGGGGAGTAATCCGCACTTGGCTGTGTGAAGAACGGGTCAACTACACAGATACCGACACCGTGGGATTTGATCAGGGCGATAATTTGCCGCGCGAAGTCCATGTACTGCCTGTGTTCTATCGGATTCGGCCGCAAACCCGCAAGGTCGTCTTTCATCCTTTGCATTGCCGATTGCAGGGTTTTAGCATATTCTTCGCGAAGCTGTCGCCCTTGTGTCGAATCGGCCTCCCGCAAGGTTCTTCTCATATGGGAAACGCCACCTCTAAACAGATCGAAGTTGGAGCGATAGTCTGGGGCGACTCCCGGCAGGATAGCGACTTGCTGTAAGTAAGGGAGGTTACGCTGCTTGAGGATTTCAGCGAGGTGGTTCTCGTATGCTAAAGCGTGGTGCGGTTTAACAATCGACACCATCCATAGCTGAAAGAGAGTTGCCCCAACGTCCTTGAAGTCATAGACATGGTTTCTTATGAGAGTCGCGACGAATAGAGGAAGGAACTTCCGCTGAGGCGACCCGAGTTTAAGTGGCGATTCTCGGAATAGACCGTACTTTCCGGAGGTGAAGTAGTTTGCGGTACGCTAGGAGGGTCAGCGTCACATCTTATTTAAAAGGGCACAAACCACTTACGGTGAAGCCTGAATGGATGAATCGGCAGGCCACCCTGGCAGATAGCTTGACTGTCTTCTCAATGCACCGCAGCAGCTCACTTGGATACCCACGATCTGCCGCGGGCAGTTCCAGCATCGTCCGGCCTAAAGTGAACAGCTTCTCGGCGAGATTATGGTCGAGTAGCTGTGGAGTCGTCAGTACGGTTCCAACAAAAACAGAACAAGGCTAGGAACCTACGAGAGTGGCCTCTTCCAAGTCTTGAGAGTCTGTCATGTCTGTAGAGTCGCTCGAGTATTGTACTTCAGACGCCTTCTCCACCCTCGATACGTAATGCTCAAGCATGTCAAGGCCAAGGTTGACAATGGTCCAGTCGAAGTCCTGAGACGCAAAGTCGAACCGCGTGAAGACCTGCTGCAGTTGGTCTGTACAAAATCAGCGAAATTCACAATCATATCGCAGGGGCAGCCACTCACAGATGTTCAATGCATAAGTAGCTACGCTAAGCGATCCGGCAAGTTTCAAAACTTCGAAAGAGGCTTTCACGGAGACGAAGAGCATGTCCATGGCAACAGCACGATTCTGCTTGACCATGGAAGCGACGACGTCCTCCCCAATCCTCGGCCCGTCCTTTGGCAACGCCAAGACTTGTTGCTGGATATCAGAAGCGGCGGACAGGTACTGGTCCAGAACCTGCTGGAAGATGCTGTTCTGCCAGGACGCAAAGGGTTTGAAAACGGCACTACCTTCTCCGGAAGACACAACAAACCGAGCAAGCTGGCTCCAGGCGCGCAGATTGATGAGACACGCTTCTTTGTGAGAGCTTCCCGGGACGACCAACTTCTCAATCAGATGCACGGCTGGACGAAGGTCTGGTGGCGCCGCCCAGAAAAGGGTACATAGGAGGTCGTGGTGATTTCTAAGCGCTGCAAGGTCGCGTTGGTGAACGGTATCCTCCTTGAGATATTGTCGGTTATGGTTTGGTAGAGTCCGAGCCACGAGGTTCTTGATATCGTTCGCCAGGCCGAGCCTCTTCAGCCGTTGGATGACCAAGGCAAGGACCTTGAGAAAGACATGAAAGCATCGGTCCTCCGAGTCAACGGCGAGGGAAGGGTTACCACTAAGTCCCTCAAGAAAACGAGGGGACTTGTAAACTTCTTCGTTCCGCAGATGGGATAGGCTTTGGGATCCGAAGAAATCAAACCACGTGCCGATGACACCGGCACACTTTCGCCATCCCCACTCCTGTACGAGGTAGTGACAGCGAGCAGCTAGTGCTCTGCAATACTCATTGAAGCTCGGCGGTTGTCGTGGGTTCTCCTTGTAGATCTGGAACACGCGCTTGAGAAGCTTTTGCGGAAGCATCCATCCCTCGACCGGGGAGGTGTGTCTGATCCCGGACTTGACTACGCCAAAGTCGTCGACTTCCGATAGGGGTAGGAGGGTGAACATGTCCTGCCAAAGGTTTTCGAAAACTCCGACATCCAAGCCAGTTGCGATGTTGGGCCCCGCCATTACTGTCTGCGTGATATCCCAGAAAGAAGCTCGGGGTATCTGAGCATTCTCCAGTACTCTCATCAGAACAACCCAGGAGTTGGCGGAGATGCAATCGGATCGAATGCCACGCTCACGCGCAGAGAGGTGCTGTAAATCACCGTATAGCGTCCGCAAATCCTCTAGGCCTTCAGCCAGAAGGCTCCTCACGCACACTTTTGCCGTCCTGGTGAGAAGCATTTCAACCGGGATTTTCAATGACATAGTCGAACCAGAAATGCGATGTGTAGCCTGCACAACAAGGGTCATGTATGTTAGAACTTCGACAAGGTCGTTTTTCCTAGTGTTTGCTGAGGCACACGTCGATGCCAACATTTCCTCGGCCCTCTTCAGAAATCCGTCAACAACTTCCATGGTTCGGGAAATAAATGACCGTTCCACGTCATCATCTGAAAAGCTGACGGAGTCTACGGTATAGCTTAGCAAAAAGGCTACAGCTTCCAGGGCTTTTGCTTTTTTAACGTTTTCATTAGCAGTTTCCCGGGACAAGAACTGTTCAGCGACCCAATCAACGAGAACGCCTAGTTCTGAGGAAACGACCTCGTCCCAAGGGCCCCATTTGAGGTACTTGCCATCCATGTTGAAGAAGGACCGTGGCCTAGTCTGCCGTGTCCTTTCTGGGTACAAAGGATCAATAATCTTGGCAATCCAACCGGAGCCGACTAAGCTTGTGCTATGGAAGTAGACACCGCGATCGAGCGGGAAGACTTCGAAATGATGAGTGTACCTCGTGCCATATGGAGCTAGCCCCCGAAGCTTGTCCTCTGGCAGGCGTTTCTCCGGCTCTTCAGCTATCACATCTTCCGGGGGCAATGGATCATTGGCGTGAACGTAATGCCCAGCCTGCAAGTCAACTGACTTCGGTGGAACTCGCTTACGAAAGCGTGATTTGACGTTTTTCCTCCGTGAAGTCGTATGGTCCTCTGAGTTCTGCTCGGTGTGTCGCTCCGATACCTGCTCGTTGTCTTCGTTGGCTAAACGTATCGAATCCCACTGCTGCTCCAAGCATACAGAAGACGTGCTCGAGGCCTTACGAGCGTTCCGAAATACTGCATCCAATGCACGCTTCCTCGCATGAAACCCAACACGATTTGGTCTGTCATGTTCCTCGGTCTCAAGCTGTGCCGGACGAGCACTCCAGCTGTGTGCCTTTACCGCAGACGATGTCGTCTTAGGGGCAGTTCGAGGCTTCCCAGGAGTCGTGTCATTAACGTCATCGAGGCTAACCAGGTTGGCGCTGTTACCGCCTGAGCCAGACCGCTGCACGTTTCCAGAATCTCTGGACAAATTTGGCGAGGAGTTGGTAGAAAGACTCGCTAAAGGCTTCCGTCCGGGTGTTTTCTTGCTTTGAGACTTCGAGGGTTTGGATCGTATCCTGCCGGCTTTCCAGTCTCGCAAGACTGACAGTGCGTCAACGTTGTCTTTCCGCGTGCCGAGGTTTATATGCTTATGCGTGGGACTAGACTTTCCAAGGTCTCGTCTACTTTTCGCAGTTCTAGCCGCAATCTTGAGAAATGGAGGCGCTTCGGCATTGACGACATCCAGGACGCTCAAGAGTGGCGGCGTTGCGGTTCTTCCGGCCGGCTTCTTTGCACGAGATGGCTTGAACGGCGCAGTATGCCTCTTGTTGGCGTCTGATGTCTCCTTAGCCGACGTGAAGGCTTTGCTGCTTGTTCTTTTAAGGACATCAGTGATCCTGGATTGGCGGCTTTTCACCCCCGTTTGTCCTTTGAAAGGATTATTGTGCGTTGTCTTTCGCCTCTTTACAGATGACGAGACATTCAAGGACGGTCGATTTCTTCTCGACCCCACGAACATTATGTCGATAGAATCCTCCTCCATGGCCGAGCGGGCATCGTCGGGCTCAGACCAGATTACCAGGGGCGACTCATCCGGGGAGCTCTGCCTCCTCGCTAGTACTGGCCGTATAGTCGTAACTTCGTTATCATCTGAATCATCCGAAAATAAAGGCTGTAAACGTGAAAGAGTCCGTTTAGGGCTGGAAGCTTTGCGTATTGCGACACCTCGTCTGAGTGGTGCGGGCTCCGGTGATGGCTCCGGAGTCCGCTTCGCCTTCCGTTTCACACCAGTGCTTTTCTGCTGGTCTATTCTAAGCCAAGATGCCGGTAACACTCCACGTATGCGCTTCCCATTTCGCCGGATGACTTCGGAGCCACTCTTTGAGCTCCTATCACTTAAAGATTTCTCGGAGCAAGTAGAGTCATCATCTCCACTTCCCTCATCTTCAACTTGATGGGTGAGATCAACGACAGATGGACGAAATCCGCTTGAAGGAGTATGATCATGCAGAGAAACATTAGGAGAGACAGGAACTGGAGCATGGCGAGCTGGCGGGACTTGGGGAGTGTTTCCAAGATCTTGCGAGGCAGCAGACAGACCTTCTGGCAAGGGTGATGATGGAGGCAACATCCACACATCCTGGTCGCGACTCAGCGGCGGTGATGAGAGTCCTGACGATGCTATCCTTGCTCTGTTCACACGTTTGCCTTGGGGTAAGAGCTTTGAAGAGAGCTGTCGCTTCAAAGTCCGGGGCTTTGGCTTGACTGGGCGACGAACAAGTTCTTCTATTGTGGGAAAGTCGTCTTCCAGGACGCTGGTGTTGTCTGTCCGGTCTGCTTCGCTCCTTTGGCTGCTTGTCTGGAATACATTCCGCGGGGATGTCCTTGGCGGTGATGGCGAAAGTGCGAGGACGTCTTGGGTATCATCCACGTCATCAAACAGAAGTGGCTGACTTCCGTCACCCATGCTCTGATCGATGGCCAGCTCTTGGCTTGTTTCTTCCTCGAACTCACGGTCCTGCGAGTCTCCATCCTCGGTCCTACTCACATCAGCAATATCCGTGGTGATGACCCTAACCGGCTTAACACCGTGTGACTTCATGACATGTGCATATTGCACGCTTTCCAGAAGGTATGGATGTTGCTGAATAGGCTTCCTCGGCCTAAGTGACCGACTTCCTCGTGTAGGTGTTTCGGACCTGACATGACTGAGGCCGCGGTCAGACGCGGTTCCCAGAGGTATCTCCAGGCGTGAGAGTTCAGTCGTTCTTGAAGCCGGTGTGGTATGAAATGGGATGTGGTTCGCTGGGCCTTGGCTTGAGACTGAACGACCCGGTATAGGTGCTGTTATTGTAACGTACGGCGTTGATATCTCGTCCTCCTCAAATGTGACGGGCGCTCTCGCGCTTGCTGTAGCTCCATTAAACTTAGCTGTGCCACCTGTAGCCTTAGCGGTGACCGGGGCCGAGGGTAGTATTCCCAGCTCATCGATTCCGTCGTCTCCAGCGTCGTCGTCAAGCAGAGGGGGGGACAATGGCGAAAATGGCGGTCCATCAAAGTCGAAAGGTGGGGGTGTCTTTCGACCATATTCCTGTGAAATGGTTCGTCCGACTCCTCCACGTGGGGAGGACGGAATATCCCAGATGTCACCAAGTTTTGATTTTGGGATGGGTGGCTCGGCGGAAGGTGCCTGTTGCCTTGTGATGCCTCTCGGGGTACTATCTGTGTTTCGTTTCTCGTGGGAAGAGGCAAAATCCCATACGTCGTTGGTGACGGACTCGGGATGGGCTCCCTCTGGTGGCCTCTGAGGTTCGTTGTGATCGTGAACATCTTCGCCGGTGACCACCTGCTCAGGCTGGATTTCGGGTTGAGACTCGGGGCTTTCGAAGCTCTCGTCGTCCGAATCTGGTACCTCTCCCAGCTCCTTCCAGTTTCGCATTGCGCCAGAGTCGCATGATCAGTGTCAGAACTGAGTGATCATTTTGGCCGCAGGATACATTGACAAGAAATATTGAATTTGTCTCATCAACCGCCCAAGACAAACGCGTCCATGAATTTGGAGACGCGACGTTGAAAATGTGGGGTAGTTGTTCCACGACTCTGGTAAGTGGAAGTGGGGTGGCCGCACAGGCCCATTCTGGCCTTACAGAACTCATGAGCATTCTGGTATGCCTGGCGGACCAGATACTACAATTTCTACAAATGCAGCCAAAGGATATTATGAGCAAGACGGATAACCTATCGACATGACATTCGTTAAGAAATATTTACCACCGGCTCTAGCCGTTGCGCTAGGCATAGCCAATGGTTGTCCATCCTAATGTGAAATCCTCGAAGGTTGATGATCTAACACTTAGAACAGGTGTGTATGTCTTTGGACCCAGCATCAAGGAAGGAAAAGAGGACGCAATCCAAAGGTGTGTTCCATGAGCTCGAAGAGTCCCATGTGAATGACAGACGTATATTGACGTGAAAACAGCACCATAGCTCCACAGAGTTCGAGTCCTGCGGCGAATGCCGTCCCAGGACCAGAACCCAGCGCAACCAAGGAACAAAAATAACGACCCTTGAGTTTTGTCAGACGAAGATGCTGGCGTGTTGAGATAACAGCGCGAAGTTATAGAAAGGACTCAGATGTAGGATAGGCAACATTTCGGAAACAACAACTTTCAGGCGATATGTATTGGGCTTCGTCGTATTATACAGAGCTGGTCACACAGTGTTATAGGGAATGATTTGCAAAGAGCTGTATTCATCGCATTATTCGACCGGCATGGCGCTCAAAAAAGTCGATTACTGGATACTAGTTGGTAGAAATAGGCATTTAAGAGTTCAAGGTGCAATGTAATAAGACTTGTAGAAGTTAATCACTATTGAAATCTCCCTATCACAGTAAGGAGACTGTGGTGTCGACAATATGTAGTTAAGTCACGTGGAGCCAAGCGGAGATTGATAACACCTTGACGAACATTGGACGATGTGAGCTAGTCACGTGATACTACTCAATTGGCATTGGGTTAGCCGAGCTGTCAGGAGCTTCCGGGTGCAGCTCGCCGTCGTACGATGTGGAACTTGCAGGTACCCAAAAAAACCTCTCCCTTCACGACTTCATCAAACAACCACGCCAACCACACCTATCCTACCCCGACTCACGTCAACGTCCAAGGACTAGCCGATCGAACTCCTTCGTCTGCTCCAAGTTAGCAAGAAATTGCTCAGCGAATTGGCCCCATCTCCTCTCTACCAGCCACATCCCGAAAATGCTGCGGACAACGTCAACAACCGCGAAGGTCCTCCGCGCCGCCGTGGCCCGGCCTACGACCTCCGTTCTCTACCGGGCTGCTTCGACACACGCCATCTCCAAGCCGACTCTCGCCAACATTGAGAAGAGATGGGAGGGCATGCCGCTGCAGGAGCAGGCCGAGCTGTGGATGGCACTGCGCGACCGCATGAAGGAGAACTGGGCTGAGCTGACTCTCCACGAGAAGAAGGCTGGTGAGTGTCTTTCGCCTTTGAACATCGGTCTCCCCGGCCCAATCCAGCTCCTAGACAGCTTTACTGCACTTCTATATCAGCCAAGTTCACGTTCCGGGTGTCAATTGCTGGTCAATTGACGCCGGAGGCACGTAGAACTGGCGAAGTGGAGGTGGAACCTCCAACACGCCCAAGAATGCGTCATCACCTCACCCAGCAACAAACAGCTAACCGTCACACTTCCTCAACACAGCATACTGGATTGCCTTCGGTCCCCACGGCCCCCGCGCCGAGCCTCCCGCCAACGAGGGCCGCAAGGTCGCTCTCTACACCGCCGTCGCCGTCGGCGTCAGCCTGGCCATCTTCGCCACGATGCGGTCGTTCGCCGGCCCCTCTCCCCAGAGCATGACCCGCGAATGGCAAGAGGCCTCGAACGAGTACCTCAAGGTCCGATTCCACCACCCGCCTCCGCTCTCCTCCCGTTGGGCAAACAAAAAACTAACATTTTCGTTATATAGGGCCAAGGAGCCGATCCCTTCACCGGTATCGCGTCCGAGGGTTACAAGGGCAAGGGCCAGATCCAGTCGCCTCCCAAGGGAGCTTAATCAGATTGGGTGGATTCCCTTTGTCGATAGAGAGAACTTGGATGCTAATCATGGCCGTCATCGGTCCATGTACAAAACTGGAACTAGATGGAAGGTGGACATTGGAGGGCTTGTCTCGTCCGTTGGGGCTTGGGGGCTTGGGGGCCAGAGCAGAGGGAGGCTGATTTGGTGTATATATTGTACAACGACGACAATCCAACACCCTTTTTCTTTGAGTCACATAATGCCTGAGATTCTTACGTTGTTTGGACTGTTACTGTCACTTCGGGACAGACTATCTGAAATTCTCTAGTCGGCCTGTTGTATCCTCCAAAGAACCACGATGAAGTTGGAGAGTTTCGTGTAGCTAATGCTGTTCAAAGCTCGAAATTCAAAGCACAATGAGCCCCTTTTTACTGACCATCGCCGTGCTATCCTGGAGCCCCGTCATTCCGGCATCTATGAATGCGTTGCCGTGCACGACTGCTCTCATCAGACTCTTTCCTCCCTGGAAACCAAAATAGACCCATTCCCATTCGCCAGCTTAGCACACAGCATGGGTCTTGCCCGACTTGCCTTGAAGCGAGTGCTTCTCGTTCTATATCACAGTTAGCACCAGGTCCATTGGACACACTCTCAACCAGGACAACCAACTGACCTTGTACTTGGGATGCTTATGCGTCTGACCCCTGCCGGCCGCAGTATGGTGGTTATGGATCAAATCCGTCTGCTTCTTGATAGCCTCCTTATCCATCCCGTCGAGGTGAGTCATAGTCATCTTGATATCGGCAATCAGGCTGTCGCAGCGGGACCTCGAGAAGTCCTCGCGGACCACGACGCGCAGCATCTTCATCTCCTCCGTGTGCGGCGCCATGGTGTAGGCGGGCACGATCCAGCCGCGCACCCGCAGCGCGTGCGCGAGCTCGAACTCGTCGTAGTGCCGGCCGTCGTCCGGGTTGAAGCGGAAGGCCACCAGCGGCAGGCCCTCGCCCGACTTCTTGGACATGATGACGAAGCCCATGGCCTCGAGCGAGTCGCTCAGGTAGTCGGCCGTGCGCGTCAGGTTGGACATGATGGCGCGGTAGCCGTGCTTGCCCAGCCGGATGAGCTGGTAGTACTGCCCGATGACCTGGCTGGCGCCCTTGCTGAAGTTGAGCGTGAAGGAGGCCTGGTCCGCGCCCAGGTAGTTGATGTTGAAGACGAGCTCCTGCGGGAGGAAGTCGGCGGACCGCCAGACCACCCAGCCCACGCCCGGGTAGACGAGCCCGTACTTGTGGCCCGAGGTGTTGATGGACACGACGCGCTCGAGGCGGAAGTCCCACTCCAGGTCTGGGATGACAAACGGCGCGACGAACCCGCCGCTGGCGGCGTCGACGTGGATGGGCGTGTCTAGGCCCTTCTTGATCAGGAGGTCGTTCACGGCCTTGACGTCCTCGTACTCGCCCGTGTAGGTGGAGCCGAGGATGCAGCAGATGCCGATGGTGTTCTCGTCCACGAGGCTCACTGCCTCCTCTGGGTCGATGACGTACCGATCGGGAGCGCAGTAGACCAGCTTCTCATCGATCTCGAAGTAGCGGGTCGCTTTCTCCCAGCAGACCTGTACGGCGGAGCTCATGACGATGTTGGGGTGCTCGGTAGACTTACCCTCGGCCTGGCGGCGCTTCTTCCACTTCTTCTTCATGGCCAGAACGGAGAGCATGATGGCCTCGGAGCTGCCGACACACGACGTGCCGACGGCGCCCACGCCCACACCCGCACCAATGGGGGCGTGGAAGAGGCGGCCGATCATGGAGACGCAGCGGTTCTGGATGTCGGCGGACTGGGGGTACTCCTCATAGTCAATAAAGTTCTTGGAGAACGACTCGGTCATGAGCTTCTCGGCTTCTTCTTCCTGGTTGCGTGTTCAGTAAAGTTTCGTCTCATTGTCTTGGAATATGTCTCAGCTACCATAAAAGTCGTGCAGAAACTTGCGAGGTTCTGTATAGGGTTGCCATCCAGGCTCAGGTCGTCTTTGATGAGCTTATAGGCAACTTCCCTGGGCATCTCGCACTCGGGCATCTCGTGCTTAGGTAGGTCGGCAGCGGCGAACTTGCTGCCGTAGACGCTGGTCGTGAACACATCCTCACTAGTCGGGGCTAGGTCAAGGTGTGCCTTTTTCACCTGCGGGACGAGAGTCTTGTTGACCTCATCCTCGTGGGGGATCGCTTGGAGATGAACCATTTTGGGCAGACGCTATGATGGGTTTTGTCTACGTGTAAGAGGTAAGGGACACAAGCTATGTATGAGGTGGTAAACAAGTAGGGAAGACCGTAAGCACGTTACGAGATGTAGCGAGAAAGAGGTTAGGAGGAAGGTTGAAGTGGAAGTTGAGGTCTTTTATGTGGGAGGTCGTTAGTATTCACGATTCACAGCCACCAGCTGTCAGCATGGGAGAGCTAAGGTACAGTAGTACAAATGAAGGACTGAGCTCATCGAAGAGGGGTCCGCCCAATCTGAAGCGAACACCTCAGCTTTGGGATTTAGAATAGAGCTACAAATGTGAAAATACATGGAATACGACATGATGTGGGGTGATTCATGCGTCTTGTCGAAGCAGGTACACGTAGACAACGAACAAAGAGCTAAAGGAAACGAAAGTGGCTCTAGGTACTACAGTCACCGCTCTGTTCGAAGAGTTCAGACATCAAGGTAGAGGACCAGCATCATTGATGATGCTTGGCATTCAGGGCAGAAACGAGTCTCTTGACTCGAATAGTAGAATATTGACCAGAAGTTAGCGAAGGGTAAAGCAGACCGTTGTCCAATCATGTTCTCGAATTTCTGTTAGAGCAGGTTTACTGACGTGAGGGATTGAAAAGCTTGGCACAGCGACAGGTACCGCACCCCAATCGTCGGATAGGAACCTCCTTGCAAAGAGCTTTCGAGCAGATGGCAGACCGACATCCTGCACAGCCTCCTCAACATGTTCCGCTGGACTTTTAATGAATTAGTCCGAGCTTCGGGGGGTTGCTCTACCTCTACTTTGCTTCAACCAAAATCCATGACATCACCAAAAGTCTGGCGATGTGAATTCAAGCTTTTGCTAGTACGGTTCCTTAGTAGCACTACTACAGTACATAGCGTTTCAGACTCTACTACAGTAGAGCGTCGTTGCACCAGTGAAGTACGACATAGAACTGCAGGAAGTGAGAGAGGAAATGACAGGAGGGAGCATCTCGAAGCAGTTACTGTGGGCTGCCCTCGTGGATCCGCACTCTCTTCTGGTTCGACAACTTATGCGTCGTCGTCATTGAGAACTCGAAGCCCCCGTCCACCGGCAGGTTTTATCCGTTGCCCTTAGGTCTACTGTAATGTGAAGTCCAGTACCCCACTGTAGTCCTACTTACTAAGGTATGCTACACTACACGTACACAAGGGATCGGGTTAGGGTTGACTAGACCCCATCTTGTAGCTCCAGTAATTGGACCCCGCGACTCCAACGCGTCTCATCGGAACAATGGATTATCTAGTAGCCAAAGCTCTCTAACAGCAGCAATGTCGCGCTCGACGTCTGCAGCAGGCTTCGGAGGAGGCGAGAAGACGTACTTTGAGCAGCAGCGAGAAGCTCTGATCGGAGAGATTGCCATGGTATGGTGTTAATTGACAGCCAACTGCTCGATGTTGCTGACAGCGGGTGGTGCAGAGCTTCGAGCATGTCCTGTCGAATATCAACAAGCTGAACCGGTCCCTTGAGGCTGTCATTACGGTACCTTAAAGCTCCCTACGCTATGACCCAAGATTTGTAGAACCTAACAAAGTATCGAAATAGGTCGGCCACGAGATTTCCTCCGTCGAAGCGCTGTGGTCGCAGTTCGAGAACGTCATGGCCAAGGAACCCGAGCAAGCTGCCAAGTTGGAGACAGATGGCGAGGGTGCCACCGCATCAGAGGCAGAGGTAAAAAAGGATGAGCCAGAAGAATGAATGCATGTGCCGGCGGATACAGGTCGAGGGGGATTCTTGTTAGGAGCGATGATACCCATAGAAGCTACTATAGTCACGGATCGACGGTTATTACGATATAAGGCGAATGAACTTCGTTTCTGAAGATCGATGATGTTTATGTCCTATTCCAGCTCCCTCACCGAGGCGAGCCGAAGTAAAATCCGTGTTACAAAAGAAAAACATCCAGTGTGTTCGAAAACGAGGACGAATGACACAGCTTCTGCTCTGACCATGCCAACGCAAGCCAGAGTTGCTGCCTCGCCTCCGTCCGGCGGAACGCCGATACCCTTTCATGCCGTCTATCTTCCAATGCTGGTCACCTGAACATGCCAAAATCCAGGAGTCAAACCAGAAGATACACCAACACAGCCATATACCCTACACAGCCCTCAGCCAGCCTCCCTTCGGGCCCCGGCTGTGCGACCGTCGTGGTCGAGAGAAAGAAAGAGAAGACTGTCGTTATCAAATCGTCCCAAGTGCAAAGTCATTACGTCCCATCCATATCAGGTTCCCCCCCACCAAAGCGCATCAATAAAAGAAAGAAGCAAAAAAAGAGCCCCATTCACAGATGTATGCACTTCCGCTTCTTCTTCTTGATCGGCACGACGCCAGGCACGATACCGCCGGCCCCGCCCCCGAGCCGACCGTTGCTGCCCGGTCTGCCTGCGCTGCCGCCGGCGGCGGCCTGCGCCTCGAGGTTTTTCCTGTCGTTGGCCACGACGGTGAGGATGGCCTGCTCGAAGATCTCCTCGACGCCTGTCATCTCCTTGCTGCTGCACTCCATGTAGGCGGCGTTCATCTTGCGCGCCACGGCGAGCCCCTGCTCCGTCGTGACGGGCGTCAGGCCTTGGGTCTTGAGCATGTCGATGCACGTCTTCTTGTAACGCAGGTCGGACTTGAGGCCGACGAGGATGAGGGGCGTGTAGGGGCAGAAGTGGAGCACTTCGGGGTACCACTGTGCTAATGGTTAGTTGTGTTGATGGAGGTGAGTGGGGGGAAAGAGGGTTCGAGACGCACCTTGTCCATGACGTTCTCTAGCGAATTCGGGCAGTCGATGGCGAAGCAGACAAAGATCAGGTCGGTCTCGGGGTAGGACAGTGGCCGCAGACGGTCGTATTCTTCTTGTCCAGCAGTATCCCAGAGAGCTAGCTCTACAGTCTTGCCGGTTGGAGGGTGTGTCGGGTAGGTAATGTAGTTCTCAAAAACTGTCGGGACGTATTTCTGTTGTCGCAAGATTGAGTCAGTCATTTTCGTGCTGAGGACCTTGATATTGATAAATGCTGAGAGTCTCACCTCTGGAAAATATCCCTGGCTGTAGCTGATCAGGAGACAAGTCTTTCCGCAACCGCCATCGCCGACGACAACAATCTTTTTCGAGTACGCGGGGCCCTCGGTCATGGCTGTTGCTGCCGATTCTCGGCCTGTTGTGGAGGTGCTCATCATTGTGCTCACGGTACCATCGCTCGCTCGAGTGCCGCGGGTGTCTCTCCGGTTTGGCGCATGCTGGCTTTGCATTCCGCTGTCGTACTTCTCTTGCAGCGGCGGCGAGTTGTAGTAGGAATGGCGGGTCTGGTAAGTAGTCATGTCTGAGAGTTAAACAAAAGTTTGGCTAGCGGTATTTGCTCGGTTGGTAGCAAGCAAATACAGTTGCAGGGCAAGCCGGATAACTCTTCCAGAAGATTTGGGCTGAATGACCACAGGTATGAGGCTTTCCGGGGAAGGAATGTGGTTTGTGTGGTGTGCACCGAGGATGGAGTTCGAAGGGCGGCGCCAACTCTCTTGAAATCGATCTGGTGGGCGAAGTAAACAGTCGACTGGGCAACGGGTCTCAGATTGAGAGCTCGATGACGCCCCTGGTCTGTGCTCAACCTCGGACCCCACCAAACCTCCCCCTGGCTCCTAGCAATTTTTCCTTCTCACTAAAAGCAGTATTTAATAAAATTCGACCGCGTTCACGCGTTACACAAAAAGAGTCTCGACACCGTCTACTTTGACCTAGACTCCCAGAGGCGGACGCAGATGTGATCTCCTGTTGTCACTCTCTTCGTGCCTGTGGCATCAATCTTCCTTTCCTTCCAGGCGAAGCGTTACCTTTCTTTCTTTCGGCCAGGATGTCTGCTCAGAACGGAAGCTCTTCCACCAGGAAGTACGTGACGCTCGTCTCCAAGGAGGGGTTCGAGTTCGTCGTCCTGCGTGAAGCCACTCTGGTCAGTCCTGCGATAAGGTCCATGCTGGATCCGGAGAGAAACTTCCTTGAGGCCCAGAGCGGTCACTGCGTCTTCCACGACATCAGGTATGTTCCACAGCACGTGGTTGATCTCATCTTACTGCTTGTCCGGACACCGGATGTTCGGTGATGAAACTACAAATATTCGCTGCGTTCTTGCAGAGAAATCAGACCGCCCAAGGCGGTTTCTGGATTCGGTGACGGCGATCTACACTTGATCTGAGAACAGCATCGGCATTTTCGCTCTCGATATCGGAAGTTGCCGGACGCTTGCACTGACATGCCTTGCCAAACAGTGGTGCTGTCCTCGAGTATGTCGTCCAGTACATGCAATACTGGTACCAATACAAGGACAAGGAAGATGTGCCCGACATGGATATTCCCGTTGATCTGTGTCTCGAAGTATTGATGGCGGCCGATTTCCTCAGGATGGATCGTAAGTCCGCAGTACTTCGGCGCACGGGATGACTTCTGAACTAACACTCTCCAGAATGATCATGTTTTCAGGGCAGCGGCGTTCTGGTGTTTGTGCTATACATGCGGTTATCTGCACGGCGTTTACAAGGGAACAGGGTCATTGTTTATGACTGCATGAATTGAACACCAAATGTTGTTGACTCTACTTATTCCGTTACAGCTTGCAAATGCCAGCTCACAAACGAATATGTTCTACTACTGAGCTATTAATCTTCTGATAGTTTGATAACCATGTTACGACACCACGTAACACCCATTCTAGCATATACGTCCAACCTTCTCTCCTCCTTGGGTTGGATGTCTATAATGAATGGAAGATCCACGTCCCCCACGATCTGCTAGGCTCTAATCTTCCCGATGAGTTCTCGCTTTGTTTTAGAGGGGATACATAACCCTAAACCTCCCAAAATATCCGTAGTTGTAGACAGCATCATAAGGCAAAGGGATGATCTAGCCACCTCTTCCGAACCCTCTACCTCTGCCCCTTCCACCAAATCCTCCCCGGCCTCCACCTCGTCCGCCACGGTAATCACCTCTGCCCCCTCCCCTGCCGCCCCTCCCGCGACCGCCTCCAAACCCGCCTCCGCGCCCACCAAACTGCGACGGCGCCGGACCCCTCTGCTTCCTCTCCAGCCTCTCGGCATCGCTCGCATCCCAGAGGTTATCGACCCCAACGAGCGCACAGAACGCCACCGTCTGCGGGTTCGTGTACTCCTCCGGCTGCTGCTCCGTGCTCTCCGGCTGCCCCGGCACGTGCGGCGGCGCCGTGACGGCGAAATTCTCCGGCACGTCAAGCTTGTCCTTCTGCACGACGTTCTTCTCCACCCAGGCCTGCTCCGCCTGGATGAGGGGGAGGTAGTAGTCCTCGCCCAGGTCCGGGGGCGTCTGGGCCGACCGGTCGCCTATGGTCAGGTACTGCGCGAAGACGCGGGTGATGGCTAGCCACTCCGGGTCGTATTGCAGCTTGTACCGGGGCGCGGACGGGTTTGCGGGATATTTGGAGGTGAGGGAAGGGTCTTGGGGGGTGATCTCGCAGAGCTGTAGGAATTTGCGACCTGGGAGACACTTGTCAAGAGCCAGGAAGCGGACTGTCGTGTTGGTTATACCGGGCGGGACGGGTTGGCCTCGGGTTGTGCGAGGTTGTGATTTGGGGGCAGCGAATGAGGCGGGAAGTTGAGCTCGTAGGTCTTCTGGGACTTCGCTGGACTCTTCGGTGTGTTCGGTGTCTCCCTTTCCTGTAGGCTTGACGTTCTCATCTGTTGTTGGTTCCTTATCATCGTCGTCATCCATATCGAGGTCGATCTCGTCTGGATTCTCTGCCGGTACTGCTGTCGGCGTTTGCTTCGGAGAAGCCACATTTTGTTTTGGGCCAGCATTTACAGGCTTGTTGTACGTCTTGACAGCCGCGAACTTGCAATGCAAATGCGCCGAGAACCAGTAAGGCGGACGCAGCCTATCCATGACATATTCGGCAGCTGGATTGCCGAGTGAGCCTTCAAATGACTCCCGCTTAAAGTCCGGCTTCATCTGCCAGAGCCGCTTCTCGTCGCCGTGGCGCTCAACCGCCCGCGGCCAGTCATGGCTGATGCCAACCTCGACCTGGGTTCGGAGCTGCAGCAGCTTGCGCACGTCGAGCTCACGCACGTGGTAGAATGACTTAATGTCATCTCCGTTGAATGGCAAGCGCTCGTGGTGCGGCTTACGGTAGTCGTGGCCTTTCCAGATGCCGCTCATGCCGGCGATGCGGATGGGGCCGAGGCGAAGCACGTTGGCGGCGCCCATGTAGTAGATATTCGGAGCTACCCAACCACCGTAATATAGCTCCCAGAGGTAGGAAGATGCCTCATGGTTACCGGCCACAAAGACTGTGAGGTATGGGGCTGTCCGAGTGCCGGCATAATACTCGTGGAAGTCGCCCAGTTCCCGATACTTTGCCGGAACGGACATGACAGTCAGGTCAGCAGCATTGCGGGTGGCCTGTGGGCACGTTAGTGAATCTCTCACGGTAGTCGAACAGGTAACGAACTTGGAAGTCTCCGCCAATGATCAGGAGGTCAACACCATCCCAATTCCGCTCCCTGCATGAGCGCTCCACAGCTGCATATATGGCGTTGAGTGTGCCATGGCCCTGGATGCAAGTTAGAATCTAGGCACGAAGGACTGACACAGTCGGCAGGTCGACTTACACAGCCTTCCACGGCAATTCGGACCCCTTCCACGGTCGTCAGCGTGCCCGATGTGCTGGTTTCCATGATGCGCGTGTGCTTTCTTGCACGCGGGCGCGGGCTGATGTACTTCGCAGGTCGTGGCAAACTGCCTGGCTTTGCAGGATGTCTACGCTACAAGGACGATAACACAAGTCAGGATTTGAGCCACAACTCTTGTAGGTACAAGACGTGTCTGTAGCCACTCCAGCATGCCAAGTCGAGAAATGTTCGATGTTCAGATCTCAGTTTTGCTTTTTATCCAAACCCACAGTAGGTAAGGTATGGTAAGGTACCTTAGTCTGGACACTTTAGGGGAAGAACAGCTTAGAAGTGATAACCACCCTTGGGAGCTCTTTCCAGCGTGACTCTTCTGTATTGACTCTAAGGTACCTTGGGGGTTGTGGCACCGGCAGGTACAACTGTCAAATTACTAAATTATGGTAGTTGCAACTCTCACTAGCTAGACTCTAGGTACCTCAGATATTGGGTAAGTGAAATGTCAACGGAGGTGTGGCTTGGCTCGCCAATCCCGCCCGACACGCTAGCCTTTTAGCGTAATGTGGCGCGCGCCTCTTTCAGAGCTGAAATGCGCCGTGACGAGCAACCACTTTCCTACAACTTCCGGGTGGCATGAATGCCTTTGATCTTGGAAAATGCTAAGAAGCAAACGCTATCATAAATGGCACACTTGTTATTTAGGCAGATACGAGGTGTGACTGAGCATGCCAAGCTCTACTGGTACTTAAAGCTGAACCCTCGTCCGATGCATTTCGTGATACATGTGCTCCCACGTTTGACCTCCTGTTCACATATCTGACACTCTGTTGCCCATCGGACATACATCTAGAACTAACAGGAGTTGTGAGAGTGCTCAGCTGGTTGGACACAATGTTCAACTTCCACCTCTCTTACCGTTATCTCTTCTTTCGAGCACCATCACACCGTCCCACCCCCCTACCAGAAGGGATTGTGCGTCTATTTGCGGATACCCCTTCTGGTAAAATTGAGGTCCTCTACGCTGCACCTAAAGGGATGGCAGTTGAAAAGAATGTCTCTCCATTGTTCTTCGTGCACGGCGGAATGGGCAGCGCCTGGGTCTGGCTCGAGTACATGAGCTATCTCTCCCAGCGTGGAGTTCCCTGCTATGCCGTTTCGATGCGCGGACATGGCGAGAGCTGGTGTCCTTCATACTTCCGCATGGTCTGGCTGACGACGAAGCGCGATCTGGCTGACGATGTTGTTGCTGGCATACGTTTTGTCCAGGCGCGCGAGAACGGCAACGATGTTGTCCTGGTAGGGCACTCGAGCGGTGGTGGACTAAGCCAGTTCCTTCTCTCAGAGGTGGATATAAAAGTCAAGGGGTTGGTGCTTATGGGCGCCGTGCCGGGTTTTGGGTCGTATGTCCGCTTCTATTACCTAATATGTGCCATATAAGGTTGTTGACACGGATATAGGATTGGAGTCTACGTGAATTGGTGGAAGCTCGACCCCCTTTTCACCATCAGGGTGTGGTTTCATTTCGGCCATCCGAATTCACCACTGTCTCATCCGGCGCTGACGAGGAGAGTCTTCTTCCACGGACCTGTCTCTGACGCATACATGGAAGACTTCCAGCGGCACATCAACCCTTACGAGTGCTTCTGGTGGCCGTTGACCATGATGACACCTTTCGCTTCCTTTCCACGCATCCTCACGCAAGTTCTTGGCTGGGACAAAGATGACAGCTCCCGTGTGCTGGTGTTGTATGGTCAATACGACAGACTGATGACATTCCCTGTCATGAGGAAGTTGAGGGATGCGTTTCGCCAAGCTTATGTTGCCTTGGTACACAAGAAGAAGCTGGATGTCGGTACGGAGCACGCAAGGCCCATTGCTGGGTTAGGTGGCGATGATGACCAGGCTGATGGCGTGCGCTTCTGTGTTGTCCCTGATGTAGGCCATCATATGCAGAATGACAGTGGTTGGGAAGTTGGAGCCCAGAAGTTGCTAGAGTTTTATAAGCAGCTCTAGCATGTTGACTATGCGCCATTCCGTAGTCTAGTTAGTTCTTGATGTAGGATTATATGGAAGAGCAACCAATCTCACACAGGTTATGACCTCGGGGTAGAAATGCGGTGGACTTATGCGAAAGCTATTCGTGCTCCTCCGGGACCACAAGCAAGCAGGAAGATATGTTGTTCTATTTTCAGGACGGGTAGGAGCACCTCTTACCAAGAGTAAAAGCACAGAGTGCCTACGCCAACCTTGTACTCGTCATTGATTGGAGTCCCGTTTCCCTCAAAACGAACTTGTTGGAAGCCGACAGTGTCTGCTGCTTGTATATGATAGTACACCTGAGATGGAATGGAGCATTTTAATGCAATAGCCTACCTTCCTTCTTGGTTATGTGTCGCAACGGCATCTGAGCGGTGGAATAATCTAATTCTCTGATACCTTGCCATGTATTCGTCTTTCGTGCGACCGTCTCATCGTATAGTCGTCCCCTCATCCGCTTTTCTATTCATTGAGCAAAGTTGAATATCAGACAGCGTCAATCACTAGACGCAAATCAGAAATACGTCATGGATAAACTTATCCTATGATACTATCAGAACGTCACCCGAGAAGGCTCCCACGCAAGTGCACTGCCTGAAGAATGTCTACGTTGTCTACGCGCTCTCCAGATACCACCATGAGTGAGCAGATGTGCTAGGTCACTGTTGAGTTTGTTTGAGTCATGCTGCGCACGTTGAAGAACTTTGTCCAATGTTGATCTCGCTTCTTCAAGCTGTCTCAATCGGGCAAGGCGTCGGAATTGTCCGGATAAAGTCTCGTTCCGGCCAAAATTCTCCACAGCAGCTGTGGGTCTGACAGACTCCTCCCAGACAACACCCGAGCTTCCTTGGATCCCGACAAATCTCGCAAGCAGATTTCTCTCCAAGCAACCTCCCTTCGACCTCTGTCACTCCACTCATCGCTGCTCGTTCTGAATCATCTGCCAAGATGTTCAAGAGGTGAGTTTCTCCGCATGGACGAGCTTTTTGAGACCTGAGAGGTCCAATTGAGACCAATTGAGCTTGAGACGGGAGCTAACTGCTGTCCTTTTCCCTCGGTCTAGCGGCATCGCTTCCCTCGCGAGGGCTACGCGCCCATCCTTCACAGCTGCCTCCCGCCGCACCGCTCGCCCTGCCGCTTTCAACCTCAGACAATCAGCATGGAGCAGGTTCGCAAGCACGGCCGGTGTTGGTGATGGAAAGATCTACCAGGTACGCGCCACACGAATTGCCTCATCCGCCACCTCGATATGCGGCTGCTCCTCGACCTGAGTTATATCAAGTAAACTAACAGTCTTCAATAGGTCATCGGTGCCGTCGTCGATGGTTCGTCATATAAGAGGTTCTTGCGTCCTTGAGCGTCATTCTAACCTGCAATCTAGTCAAGTTCGAGGGCGCCAACCTCCCGAAAATTCTCGACGCTATCCACGTCGACAACAACGGTCAGAAACTCGTCCTCGAGGTCTCCCAACATCTAGGCGAGAATGTCGTCCGTTGCATTGCCATGGTAAGGCTACTTTCGAACTCAGTGACACTTGACCTCTGCTGACAGATTTGAAATAGGACGGTACCGAAGGTCTCACCCGTGGCGCCAAGGCCACCGACACTGGTGCTCCCATCACCATCCCCGTCGGCCCTGCTACTCTCGGTCGTATCATGAACGTCACTGTAAGTTCTCATCCCCACATTCCAGCCATATGGCACTTTGTACTCGAGATAGCAAAATCTCATACTGCAGCCGCGGAGCTTCAAGGAAGGTATTGACATATTAAACTAGGGTGACCCAATCGACGAGCGTGGACCTATCAAGACTGAGCACTACCTTCCTATTCACGCCGAGGCTCCCGCATTCACCGAGCAATCGTAAGTGTTACTTGATATCTAGAAAGATGGCAGAGGTTTCGCCTTAGCAAGAACTAACACCCTTCAAGGACAACCGCCGAGATTCTGGAGACTGGTATCAAGGTCGTCGATCTTCTCGCTCCCTACGCTCGTGGTGGAAAGATTGGTCTCTTCGGCGGTGCTGGTGTCGGCAAGACCGTGTTCATCCAGGAGCTCATCAACAACATCGCTAAGGCTCACGGTGGTTACTCCGTCTTCACCGGTGTCGGCGAGCGTACCCGTGAGGGTAACGATCTGTACCACGAAATGCAGGAGACCTCCGTCATCAACCTCGAGGGTGACTCCAAGGTCGCCCTTGTCTTCGGCCAGATGAACGAGCCCCCAGGAGCTCGTGCCCGTGTTGCTCTTACTGGAGTAAGTCAGACTTGGCTATCGAACGCTGATCTTCCGCTAATGTCTATTCCAGTTAACGGTTGCTGAGTACTTCAGAGACGTCGAAGGACAGGATGTGCTGCTCTTCATCGACAACATTTTCCGCTTCACCCAGGCCGGTTCCGAGGTGTCCGCTCTTCTCGGTCGTATTCCCTCTGCCGTCGGTTACCAACCCACTCTTGCTGTAGACATGGGTCAAATGCAGGAGCGCATTACCACCACTACCAAGGGTTCCATTACCTCCGTCCAGGCTGTCTACGTCCCTGCTGACGATTTGACTGATCCTGCCCCCGCTACCACCTTCGCCCATCTGGACGCCACCACTGTGTTGTCCCGTGGTATCTCCGAGCTGGGTATCTACCCCGCCGTCGACCCTCTCGACTCCAAGTCGCGTATGCTTGACCCCCGTATTGTCGGTGACGAGCACTACACCACCGCCACCCGTGTCCAGCAGATCCTCCAGGAGTACAAGTCCCTGCAGGATATCATTGCCATTCTCGGTATGGACGAACTTTCTGAGGCCGACAAGCTTACCGTCGAGCGTGCCCGTAAGATCCAGCGTTTCCTGAGCCAGCCTTTCGCTGTCGCCCAGGTCTTCACTGGTATCGAGGGCCAGCTCGTCCCGCTCAAGGACACCATCAAGTCCTTCCAGTCTATTCTGAGCGGTGAGGGTGACGACCTCCCCGAGGGTGCTTTCTACATGGTTGGCGACTTTGCCTCAGCGCGCGCAAAGGGTGAGAAGATCCTGGCCGACCTCGAGAAGAGCTCTTAATTGGGAGGTCTGGATCGGGGTTTAGGGGTTGAGAAACGGTGTGTCTGTGTATAGAAAGCCGAGCGGAATGCCAGGGGAGGTTCTTAGCTCAATTAAGTTCTCTTTTGTGAGCTGTGTACCAAAATAAATCGTTTCCTCTGTTATTCCTGTTCTTACATGATCCATCAGAGCGTGAACAAAAGTGGCTAGATGCAATCCAAATCCTCTTGAGTAGTCTAATCCTCTGTTCTTTCGTGTGATCGTCTTCTCGTGCGATCGTCTCGTCTTATGGTCGCTCCCTCTGTCCCTCAATCTGTTTTTATTTTCTGATCATATTCCTACCACAGGTGTACCGTACTAGAACAACGATTTTCTGAATAATTACCTGCTCTAGGAGATGACCACACGGTGACAGAAATATTCCCTTGCGAAAAGATGTCCGTCTCTTCCGCTTGTGATCGAACAGTTTCGTCCCTCGAAATGGTAATGGGCTCAGCCCAATCGGAGGCAGTATGCCGGCATTTGTTTAACAGAAAACGATCTTGGTTTAGCCGCCCACAGATCACCTCTTGACATCCCATATGCTCGTGGGTTATATTAACTTTCACATTTCTCTCAGGCACACTTTATATTGACAGAAATTCCACCAGTCGGTGCAAAGCTTCATTCAGCGGGGAAAGCTTGTCTGCTCGCCAGGGCACAACGTCTCTTTCCATATAAGAAACAGAAGCAGAGGAGGCATGATGGTTTCTGAGATAGTTCAGTGTGGCTGTATATTGACGCGTGCTATTTCGTACCACATCGATTCTTGTTTTAGTCGACATGCTGTTGAGAACAGTCGTCTCAAGCCTCATGGCTTCGGTGGCTATGGGAGCCTCCCTAACCAAGGTCAACTATCCTAACAATGCCACGTCCAAGGTTGATATGTAAGACCGAGCACTTTTCGACCACGAGACCCCAAACTAATATTTATATACTGATCTCCCTATCTAGGTATATCTATGTCCCCGACAAAGTAGTCGCCAACCCGCCACTGGTGGTCGTCATCCACTCGTGCCAGTCTACGGCGCAGTCGTACTTCCAGAACTCAAAGATTCCATGGAAGGGCGGCTCCGACAAGAAGGGATATATCACCGTGTGGCCTTCATCTCCGCATAGCGGGACCTGCTGGGACGTGTCGAGCAAAAGCTCGCTCAGCCACAACGGCGGAGGAGACACGCAGGCTATTTCGAACATGATTCTGTATGCGATCGACAAGTACAAGGTTGACCCTACGAGAGTGTTTGTGACTGGTGGTAGCTCTGGAGGTATGTCACTAATAGCTACCCTGATACAACGTTGCCGCCTTCACATTGACGTCAGGGGTGTTAATCGTTGACTAACTGCCTTTAGCAATGATGTCAAACGTCCTGGCAGCAACCTATCCGGAGCTCATCGCCGCGGTGTCTCTCTACTCCGGTGTCCCAGCCGGCTGTTTCGTGTCTTCCTCGGGTGGCGTGGACCAGTGGAACAACACCTGTTCCGGAGGCCAATCGAAGGCCACAGCCGAGGCATGGGGAAATGTGGTGCGCAACATGTACCCGGGATACGACGGTCCGCGTCCCAAGATGCAGATATGGCACGGTAGCGCCGATACGACTCTCGCTCCGGCCAACTACCAGGAGACCATTAAGCAGTGGACCAACGTCTTCGGTGTCAGCCAGACGCCGACGAGCACGATCAAGGACTTCCCGCAGAGGAACTACCAGACGGAGAACTACGGGGATCATGTGCAGGGGATCTATGCGACCGGGGTTGGGCACAGTGTGCCTGCTAACTTGACCGCAAGTGAGGAGTGGTTCGAACTTTGAGTTCCTATGTAGAGCGGTAGTGGTAGACATAGCCATATTTCTGCTGTAGCGGACCCACTGGATGTTATCAAGCCCTCGCTCAAATTCATTGTATATACTATCATATAGGCCCTCAAACACCGGACACATAAAGCGGCAAACCCGGTAACGCAATCTCGTAGAAACATGACCTCCAACGCCGATATCCCGCCCGTGAACATAAGCCGCATATTTTGCAGCAAACACAACACCCCAGTATATACGTCCAGCCCGCATACGCAATCTCCGGCTCAAGATCAAGCACCACTCAACCCTGCCTCGCGGAACTGCTCAAACGTACTTTCCACAACCCTCTGCCTCCCAGCATCCAGCCCCTGGTCCTCCTCCGCAATCCTCCTCTCGACCTCCAGCGCGCCGTCCTTGCCCCAGTACCCCGCCTTCTCGGTGCCCCTCACGCACCCCTCCGTAATCAAGACGTACGGCGTGGGCGAGTCGAACATGGGCTCGGCCAGCACGCGCTCCATCTCCATCTTCAGGCCCCTAGCGCCCGTCTCGTTCTTGGCCGCCCTCTCGGCGATGGCGTACAGGGCGCGCCGCGTGAAGGACAGCCGCGAGGGGTACGTCTCGAAGAGGGCCGTGTACTGCGCCACCAGGCTGTTGCGCGGCTCGGTGAGGATGCGGAAGAGCTCGTCCAGGGACAGGGGCGTGAGGGCGCAGATGTTGTGCAGCCGGCCGATGAGCTCGGGTATGAAGCCGAAGGCTTGCAGATCGGCCGGGGTGGCTAGGTCGAGCGGCGTGAATCCGGATGGTGGCTTGGTCGGTAGGTCCGGGTGCTGGACCGGTTGATGCGGAAGGTGGGCGTACATCTCGGCCGGCAGGATGTCCGTGCTCCCCTGCAGAGACGAGGCGGCGGCGCGGCGGAGCTCGGCACCGAATCCCATGCTGTGCTTGGACACACGCTTGAGGACTGCTTTGTCGAGGCCGACGAAGGCGCCGCAGAAGACGAAGAGGATGTTGGTCGTGTCAATGGTGTACTGGTCGACCTTGCCCGAAAGTGGAGGGCCTGGCTGGCCTGTCGAGGCACCCGTAGGACCCCCGCCGCCCATGACTGGGCCGGAGGGTCGGGAAGAGCGATTGTCCTTGACGTTTATTGTGACTTTGGTGCCTTCCACGAGCTTGAGGAGGGCTTGCTGCACTCCTTCCCCTCCTACGTCACGGCCGTTGACGGTTTCGCGCCGGGCGATCTTGTCGAATTCGTCGAGGACCACGATGCCGTGTTCTGTGGCTTTGGTGTCATAGTTTGCTTCGATGAGCAGGCGTTCGATGCAGGTCTCGACGTCTTGGCCTATATAGCCGGCCTGTGTGAAGGAGTTACAGTCGCTGATGGTGAAGGGAACGTTGAGTTTCTTGCTGAGAGTCCTGGAGGTTTAGTCAGTAGTGGCTCTAGCGAAAACAAGCCGCACAGGAGCTCACTCTAGGATGTATGTCTTGCCCACGCCTGTTGGTCCTAAAAGGAGCAGGTTGCTTTTGTCTATCTTGACATGCTGCGGCACCGTGGTGTCCTCGGGAATATAGAACTCGTCAACCGGTTCCGAACTCCTTATACCTGCACTTCGGACTGACTCGTTGTGTCCGGGGAACTCGTCCTCTACTGGGTGCACATCGGCATAACCCTGACGCTCGTGCAGGTCTCGGTCACGGGCGAACCTCTGGCGTTGGAGCTTCTCCCGCAGCCGCTGGTCCTGGAACTCGTGATGCTGCCGCCGCCGGAGGTTCTGGTAATGGTTGAATATGACTGAGCAGATGGTCTTTTTTGCGCGGTCTTGACCGACTACGTATTCGTCGACTCGCTTCTTCAGGTCGCGTGGGTAGAAGTTCGGGACGCCAAAGGTGGCCTTGCTGAACATTGGGCCGCGCCCCGTGTCCTGAGTCGGGTCATAGCTGCTGCTAAAGCCAGAGGTAAAGTCTTGTGAGCGGCGGTAAGTTGTACGGAGAGTACATGTCGTGGTTAGGGTCCGTGGCCGCGATCGGACGAGGGGTGGAGGGCGGTGGATGAGGGTTGTTGATAACAAGGCCAGAGAAGCAGATCTCGGTCTCGTTAGGACCGTCATCTTGGAAGCTGAGATTCAATCATCCCGTACATCTGCAACGCAGAGCAGAGACAGGATAGAATGACAGCCAGGGGTTAGATGTACGGATGGTCTGGCAAGTCCTGCTAGTAGGTGTCATGGGGTTGGAGTCAGATCGATCAGTCAGATAGAGCTCGGTGTTCAGTCCGGAGCTACGACACCGGAGCTCAGGCAGCCCCTCATTTACGGCGGCTCAATGATTCAGTGCTCACCAGTGGCCAATGCGTAAAGCCTGGACCACCGGCCTTATCCGTCGAATCCCGCCAGTACGTACCTGAGCACAATGCTTTGTGCCTTTCACAATTGGAAGTTCCTTCAACTCGACACATTCACAGAACGCCAGCCCGAACCGCCTCTACATACTGTGGCATTAGAGACTCAGCCATGCGCTAGCCAGAAGAGAATTAAACAAGGGGCGATCTATGCAGCCCAACAGCGATTTGTTGTTGAGACGGCGACTTTTGATGCGCAAACAGATGCAAGAATAAGGCCGCCTCAAGCTGTGATTGGTCCCGCCATGGCCCAAATCAAGCAGAGCATGCAGGGCGATAATTCTCGTTCAATTGGAACGATGGGCTGAGAAGTAGCTATCGGCCTGCTGCCCCCCAATGATGTAATTACACCTTTTTGGCAAGCTCTCTCCTCTCCCATCATCGTCAGATGCAAGAATCGCAAGACAACTTGCAGGAAAATTGACAATACATTCGATTCTCCTCTATCCTTCGATATTCCTGAAGCTCAAGAACAGGTAGACTTCTCGAATTGGAATTTCGCAACCCCTCGTTTATCGCAATTGCGCCAGACAATCGAAACACATTCCAATACGATAAGCTTCATTGACGTCCACGCCAGAGCCCGTCCGTCGCTCCTTGCAAAAATTACTGAAGCACCCTATTTGCCAGATCAGGGAGAGTATTTTGCAGATCTAGCATAATAACTTGGCATTGTCCTTTCGAGGTCTTTTGTAAATAAAGTTCTTCTAAAACATGGATCCCATTGCCGAGAACTCGTCCAACACGCTTGCCAATGGCGGCGGCCAAGTCGCTGACAACGACATACCCAAAGATGGCACAGGTGTGCTTCCTCAATCCAAGGCGTGAGAGTCACCACACATACTGACATTAGTCCTAGGCGTTGTCAAGCTTGACCCTTGGCTGTCACCCTTCCAAGATTCGCTGAAAAGGCGATTCTCAAAGACTCAGGAATGGATCCAGAAGCTCAACGAGACCGAGGGCGGCCTTGAGAAGTTCTCCAGGGTGAGTACCTGAATCCGCATACCGTCAACGATTATTTCCTTGCTGACAGTCTTACGTCCAGAGTGAAGAGATTATGGGAATACACATGAAGGATGACAAGAGCATCGTCTACCGCGAATGGGCCCCTAATGCGCAGAAAGCCTCCCTAATTGGGGAGTTCAGTACGTGACGACGCCATTGTAACCGCATACTGCTTGGTGTCACTGACAACTTTGGATAGACAACTGGGACCGCAGCGCACACCCGATGAAGAAAAACGAATTTGGCGTCTTCGAGATCACAGTTCCTCCCGTGAACGGACAGCCAGCGATTCACCACAACTCCAAGATCAAGATTTCACTCGAACTACCGAGCGGTGAGTGGGTTGACAGGCTCCCGGCCTGGATAAAATACGTTACACAGGATCTGGCCGTGTCTCCGGCCTACGACGCCAGGTTCTGGAACCCCCCCGCGAACGAGCGATACCAGTTCAAGCACCCCCGACCCAAGAGACCTGAGAGCGTGCGCGTCTATGAAGCACACGTAGGAATTTCCTCGCCGGAGCTGAGAGTGGCTACATACAAAGAGTTCACCAAGAACATGTTGCCGAGAATCAAGGACCTGGGATACAACGTCATTCAGCTCATGGCCATCATGGAGCATGCATACTACGCCAGCTTTGGCTACCAGGTCAACAACTTCTTCGCCGCAAGCAGCCGCTACGGCCCGCCAGAGGATCTGAAGGAACTCGTGGACACGGCACATAGTATGGGCATTGTGGTGCTGCTGGATGTTGTTCACAGTCACGCTTCGAAGAATGTGCTGGATGGCCTCAACGAGTTTGATGGTACCGACCACCAGTATTTCCACGCTGGTCCCAAGGGCAAGCATGAGCTTTGGGATAGCAGGCTCTTCAACTACGGACACCACGAGGTCCTGCGCTTCCTGCTCAGCAACCTGCGGTTCTGGATGGACGAGTACCACTTTGACGGTTTCCGGTTTGATGGTGTTACCAGCATGATGTACACCCACCACGGTATTGGAACGTATGTCTGGCACTCCGAGTGGTATGTGGTTTGTTGTTGAACTTGAATGCTAATGCGTCACAGTGGTTTCTCGGGCGGATACCATGAGTATTTCGGTGCCGGCGTTGATGAGGAGGCCATGGTTTACCTCATGCTCGCCAATGAGATGCTCCACGAGATATATCCTGAAGTCATTACCGTTGCGGAAGATGTGTCGGGAATGCCAGCTTTGTGTCTGCCGCTCTCGTTAGGAGGCGTTGGCTTCGACTACCGTCTTGCCATGGCTATTCCGGACATGTGGATCAAGATTCTGAAGGAGAAGAAGGACGAAGAGTGGGATCTTGGCAACATCTGCTTCACCCTGACGAACCGGCGACATGGTGAGAAGACGATCGCTTACTGCGAGAGTCACGATCAAGCGTAAGTACTCTACTGCTGGCTTTGCCGTCATTAGAGAAGACACTAACCAACGCGGCAGACTTGTGGGGGACAAATCATTGATGATGCATCTGTGTGATGCCGAGCTGTACACCAACATGTCGAACCTGACTCCGCTAACACCCGTCATCGACCGTGGCATAGCCCTGCACAAGATGATCCGTCTCCTCACGCATGCCTTGGGCGGCGAGGGGTACCTCAACTTCGAGGGTAACGAGTTCGGCCACCCAGAATGGCTTGACTTCCCCAGAGAAGGAAACCAGAACTCTTTCTGGTATGCCCGGCGGCAGTTCAACCTTACGGAGGACGGGCTCCTGAGATATCAGTACCTCAACAACTTCGACCGGTCAATGAACACCACAGAAGCAAAGTATGGCTGGCTCCATACGCCTCAGGCGTACATTTCCCTCAAGCACGAGGGTGACAAGGTCATTGTATTTGAGCGAGGAGGCTTGGTGTTTGTCTTCAACTTCCACGCCACCAACAGCTTCACAGACTACCGCATCGGAATCGAGGAGGCCGGCACCTACCGCATCGTGCTCAACACCGACACCAAAGACCATGGAGGCTTCAACCGCATCGACGAGAGCACGCGCTTCTTCACGCAGGATCTCCCGTGGAATGGCCGCAAGAATTGCACGCACGTGTACATCCCTTCTCGGACTGCAATTGTGAGTTTCTCCCGTGATACACCCATAAGTCGACCAGTGCTAACATTGACAAAGGTCCTCGCACTGGAGTCCAGGATCTAGCTGGCGGCGTGACCTGTTAAGCCAGGCTGGTGGCGGCGAGTGAAAAGCAGGCGACCGTGAGATTTTTATATGTATTAGATGAGATGCAAGTAATTCTTGTTATGGAAAGATGTCCATAGCAAACAGTATGCAAACACAAGACCTTTATCATGATTACAGGACAAGTGTAATTGTAGCAGCAGCTTCCAACCAGCTCTTTCTACTCGCTTGTAACCTACTGCAGATGAATGTATCTGTTGTATATAATCAGCACCCTCAGGGTGCTTAATTTGGGTTGGTCGGATAGTATCACGATATAGCTCGTAAATTGGCGATCTTCTTTTCACGATTCAAAACTTCATTGCTTAGTTCCTCAGCGATGAAATTCTCCACCACCAACAACCTCACTGAAAAAGATGCCGCCAACCGCACCGCAGTCCGGTAGACCACCGAAGCCCAAAAAACCAAATCCCATATCGTCCGCGATCGCAAAATGGGTTGATTCGCTGCCGAAACCAACAATACACAGCCTAGTAGATATCTGGAGCGACTTGCCCAATCAAAGACCAGACATCGCCCAGACACTCGCCCAGCATGCGCCCAAGAGATGGGTCGTCTACCACCCCATGGCCCTGTTCCCGGCGGGGAGCTTCAGCGGGACGACTTGGGATGGCGTTTTCGCCCTGCCTGAAGCGCCGTCACTGTCGTCGACGATCCTGACTGAGATAGGGGCCGCTACGGGTAATTCGGGAGGAACGAAGGGCCCGTTGACGCACCTAGCTGTCAACGAGGGCATTCCGGCGCGTGTAGCTGACGGTCATCATTCTGAACGGGCGGGAGGCCAGGGAGAGGAGGAAGAGGAAGAAGAAAATGTGGTGCGGAGACCTGAGGGGCTAAGGATGCTATACGGAGATTTCGGGCCCGCGCCTACGGAGGGAGCGACAGTGAAGGGGCCTACGGAGAAGGATTTCGACGAGGCGTTTTGGGTGACGACTACGCAGAACGGGATTACACAGACGTGGGCGCCCAGGTATACGATGTTTAGTCGGGGGAACGTGAAGGAGAAGGCGAGGTTGCTGGACTTTCACGGGGCCGAAGGGGACGAGGCCGTCCAGGAGAGAATTCGGCGGGGGTGGGCGGTCGATCTATACGCCGGAATCGGGTACTTTGCGTTCTCGTATGCGAAGCTGGGTATGCGGGTCCTGTGCTGGGAGATCAACCCGTGGAGCGTCGAGGCGCTGCGTCGCGGGGCGGGGATGAACGGTTGGGGTGTCAGGGTCGTGAAAGCGGAGGAGCTGGATAGGCCCGCGTCGGAAGTGGTGTTCGGCAACGGCGCGGATAACAGGATTGTCGTGTTTCTCGAGGATAATAGGAAGGCCGCGTCGAGAATCGCGCAGCTCCGAGAGTGGCAGCGGGATCGAGAAGCCGCAGGCGGTGACGAAGGGCGGGTCATGGATATTGTGCATGTCAACTGCGGCTTGCTGCCCTCCAGCACGCCGAGCTGGGAAGATGCCGTGTCAATCGTCGGTCCGGCGGATGGTTGGATTCACCTGCACGAGAATGTGGGTGTTGCGGATATAGACAGCCGTCGAGAGGAGATCACCAGGATATTCGACCGGTGGCTGGCCGATGAGGGAAAGGGAAGGACGGCGGAGGTCAGGCACGTCGAGCGGGTAAAGACTTTTGCTCCAGGTGTGTGGCATTGTGTCTTTGATGTGTATGTACTAGCTTGCGAGTCCAATACGTAATGTTACATATATATGTACTACAAGGGTATATGTTCGTGGCTGCATCCTTGGTTGGTAGCCATCATCTGGCAGCTATTCATCCTCCCGACCCGGTGATCCCTCTAACGCCTATCTCGCCGGAATTTCAAAGGTATGTTCTCCTCGACCACTGCCTGCCTCTCCATCGCCTCCTGCCGCTCCTCTTCCTCTTCCATTTGCTCGTGTTTCCTGAAGTGCTCAATGTCTTCTGGGTGCGTCAGATCCTCGAGCTTGGTGTTCTCGTCGTGATACCTGCGAAACCGAACCCCGTTAGAGAACATGCAACATTACTTGATATCCAGGCAAAGGTAGCGACTCACTTCTCCCAATGGTGAATCTCGTACTCGTACTCATCGTCCCCGTGATGCCCCGGACCAGTGCCCATGTCGGGAAGCGTCTTCCCTTCAGAGATGAAGCGCTTGAACTCCTCCTGATCGACCCGTCCGTCGCTGTTGGCATCCAACATTTCCATCACCTTCCTCGAAATTTCCGCTCGCCATTCCGGCGTGACGTGCTTGTTCGAATCGTCCATCAGACCGTATGTGCGCTGTATCTCCTCGGGCTCCCAGTTGCCGTCAGCGTCGTAGTCGTGTAAAGTGAAGAAGGACGCGGCATCGAAGTCGCTGATGTGATGCTCCTCTGCGCCCAAATCGTCAGCCCTCTCTTTCATGTCGAGGTAGATGTTCATAGGAATTATAACCTGCCTGCCATGTGTTTGGTCATCCAATTTGCGTCCTCGTCAACCAATGGTTTCTGCCCGTGATCGCCATGATCGCCGTGGCCAAGCACCGTCCTGTCCCCAAGGAGGCTGAAGAAGATAAGGCTGAGAGGGCGCATCGGACGATCCAGCTGCAGTAGAAGAGACGGCAGCTAGTTTTTGATGAGGTGACGCAGGAGCTGTCACGGAATGCTGTTGTCTCGCCTGGAAACTAAATCTGGAACTGCCGATGGACGTAGAACTTAGTGCAATAGCGCCTGCCGCCGACGTCAATTCGACAATGGCCGTGCTCAGAGCTTATCCTAAGTGGGGCTTCCTGGGCGCTAATCGACACAGGGGTTTCCCCTTCACATCTCCAGACGTGACATCATCCTCGAGAACAGAATGAAAGCTTCTGAGCTACGATGGTGCAGAATACCCTATGTTGTTCATGAATCAAGACATTGGGAGAGCCTATTGACCGGCTAACCAGAAGTCAGAGGCTTCGTCTACGCCGATGATGTCCGCATCCCAGAACATCCGGTGGTCCGGCAGGAATAACTCCCAAAAGCATCTCACTGAGACACACCAACACATCGACCAATGACTCGCTTCAATTGTTCTGCCGATGTCTTACTACGCGCTGTACAGGTCGGTGTTAATCATCATTGCCTGTGTGGCAGAGTTGTACTGTCTCAAACATGTCATCTATATCCTCCGTAAGCAGGCTTATATATATAACAAGCGTATACCCTTTTACCCTGCGTTGCGTGCGTCTGCGTCAAACAAACAGACAGGAGACGCGCGAAAAAGGGAGGGCCAAAAACAGAAGTCTTTGCAGCATTTGTCGCTACGTTGGGTTACACCGGGGATGCACCCAAGACGAAAAAAAGGCCGACTCCGAATCAAGACCATCAGGCTCCAGTATTCAGCTGCACCCAAAACCCATTCTTCCATATTCAACTGCAGAAGTCTACATCGGCATGTTTCTGAAAAATCATCTTAAGGCGTGGATCGCCATTTGATTTGGAACCTTCCATGGCTGTTTCGATGAGCCGCAGGAAACGAGAACCGATATTATCCAAGATTGGCGAGAGGGCAGGAAGCCGTTCCCGAAGCTTGGTAGCGGACACCCTCCAGCACGAAGGATCTCCGTCGCACCTTACTACGTGCGAAGCCTATTGAGCCGAATCTCGAGCTTTATGCCATTTTGATGAATGCGCGACGCCGCAGACCAACGTCACTTACGCCCTTCATATACCTTCCGCTCCCCTTCCCGCCGCACCGAGTGGTGGAAGGGCTGTTGAACCACAAACTCGCTTGTTCGGATTACTATCGTCCTCGTCGAAAGATTCCCTCTTACTTTCAGATTCAGCGGCGCGTTTACACTGGGCCTCACAATGGCAATCAGGCGAGGGTTATGATAAGAGCATTCAACATGTTGAAACTATGAGTACAAGTACAGATATATGACGGGAAACCTCGTCCGGTCCCAAGACCGGCCCAACAACCCCAACCGCATCCACGGTCGCGACCCATTTCAACTGTCAAGTCATGATTGACGTCAGACATCAGGAAGAATAATACAACAGGAAACAGCGGACCACAGGTATGTACGTGCCCACCAACCGAGAGCCTTTCCTAATGGTACACAGGATGTCGTCGTGTTCATTCCTCCGCCCTGTTGCTTCCGGCGGCTCGTGTGCTTTTCTTGACTCCGCCCTCCGCTAGGCAGAGTTGCCGGCGTGGGCTTCTCGATCATCCTTGTCCTTCTTCCTCCCTTTCCTTAGTGTGGTCGCGGCCCGCTGTGGATTCCCTCCTCGCGCGTATTTTTAGACTCTCGGAAACCTCTTCCTCCTTTTCATCCGCATTAGACTCGAGAGATCTTTATACCTTCCTACCCCATTCGGGGCCCAGTGGTTTCCACTCGCTCAATTCCTGCTCCGCCAGACCCGTCCGTTGTCATATGTTGAGCGTCCTCAGAGATCGTGAAACAAAGGCGGCCGTAAGAATCAGGACTTCGTCATGTTGTTCAGAGACACATCGCTCCTCACTCGTTCACCACTCGCTCGCACCGCGTGATCTGTGCATGGCGCACTCCATATAACGGTGTGTGTGTGTAAGTGCAAGCGTACAGCGTGTGGGCTTCGGCGCTTTCTGTCCCCTCCAGACGCCGGTGTGTGATGAGGTAAAAAGAAAAAGGAAAGGACATAACTGCGCCGTTGTCGAAACACCAGTCATTAAGCTGACGAATAACCGCTCGCTCTGGTCCGAGACGCCGCGTGAGTACAAGGTTCGACTCAAGGCTCCCGCCAGGTCCGACCTTCAGTCAGTTCTTACGCGCCTCCTGTACTCGTTGTCGGGCACCAGGAACAACACAAAAACGGCTCCAGAATGACAGTGCAGGAGCATCGTATCTCCTCCTGGATGTGCGACCGTCAAAACGACAACTCAGCGTCCAATCGAAGCAGACAACAGATTCCAAAGTCCAAAAACAGGGGGTAATGGTACAAAGGACTAAGTCCTTGGGGGTATAGTGTTATGCAAAAACAAAAGGACGACGGTTGTTCGATGTTGTGACTGCAGGGGAACGTGAAACAGCAAGAGGCATACGAAAAGAGGGAGAAACGGAGGCAGTTTGGTCGCACGACTTTTACATCGTCTCAATGCGAGCACTCGGCATCTGCATGGTCGGATCCTCATATTCGATCTTGGGACCCCACGGGTCGTAGACAGTCGACCCATACGTCGGGATCTGGTGGATGGTGGTCACCTCGACGGGAGGCTGGTACGGCACGGCGGCATACCAGCCCTGCTCCTCCGGTTGCGCCTGAGGAGGTTGATACTGGTGCGGGGACTGGGCATGCTGCTGGTGCTGCTGCGGCGGCGCCTGCTGGACCACCTGCTGGGGAGGCGGCGGCGGCTGGTTCATCTGCTGGGGCTGCGGTGCCATCTGGTTTTGGTATGCGACCATCTGCGGCGCCTGCTGGTCCACGGGCGAGGCGGCGTGCAGGGCATAAGTCGCGGCCTGTGCGGCCGGCGCGTGGGTGTAGAAGCCGTCCTGCGTGTTGGGGCTGCGACTCGAAGCTGCAGAAAAGGTGCTGGGACTGCTTTGCATGCTGGCGTTCAGAGCCTGACCGGCGTTGTACGGTATCTCCAGTGGCAGGCGCTCGACACCTTGGCGAGGTACCTGGTGGTACTGCGGTTGCATCGGGCCCTGGGATGGATGAGGACTGGTGTTCATGGTCGCCACTCCTGGGTTGTTCTGCTCAGTCACGTAATAAGGGTGCTGAGGGATGCTGGGAGTCCGCTGCAGCATCTGTACACCTGGGTGTTGCTGCTGCTGCGCATGCTGTGCCTGTTCTTGCGGATGCATTGGAGGTTGCTGAGCCTGGTGCGACGCCATTCCCTGATATTCAGGGGCAACGCCACCAGAGGACAAGCTGTGGCGATGGACATACTGCTGGGGCATGCCGTAGTTGTTCATATGCTGGCCAAAGTCGGCAAATGAGGCAGCACGGTGAAGGACGTGTCCGTTGGCGCCGATCATAGGGACTCCCGGAGGCGGCCACGACATGCCGTTGCTCTTGGGCGTCGTTGGCGAATCCTCGCTGCCGGAATCAGATGTGCAGTCGTCCAGTTCGGAGGAGTGAATCCCGCGCTGGTGTGACCTCCTCTGGTGCTTGACCATGGTGGTCTTTCGGCAGAAACTGGGAGAGACTGTCAGTATGGTCCGCAGAGATTGCGTTGCTTGCGAAAGCCGGCCTGGATCAAGCGAACCTCTTCAGGCACCCATCGTGAGCGCATTTGTACGGGCGCTTGCCCGTGTGAATCCTCCGGTGCCTCGCAAGCGAAGACGACTGTGTCGAGTCAGTACATCGGCACCCTGGTTTGCCATTATTCTACACGTCCAGGGGCGAACACTTACATCTGAGAACCGCTTACCGCAGCCCATGTGCTGGCACTGATGCGGTTTCTCGCCGGTGTGAGTCCGTATGTGGACTGTGAGGGCGCTTCTCTGGATGAAGCTCTTACCACATCCCGATGTGGTGCACTGATACGGCCGTTCGTTGGTGTGTATGCGGTAGTGCCGTTGCAAATCTGATTTACGGTTGAAGCTCTACAGGCTTCGTCAGTCAATGTCTCTGTTGATGCGCCTGCTCTCTGAGCAGCTCACCGAGCTGCTGTACGGTTTGACAGGCGCACGGAGATCGTGGATGGGAACAGACCTTGTTGCATGACTGCCAGTCGCACTGGAAGGGACGAGCCGTGGGCTCGTTTTCGACCAATTCCATCAGTTCCATTTCAATGGGTTTTCCGACCCGTAATAAGCTCTATTATTTGTTGTTCTGTCTTTGGCTCCTGACCGATCTGGCCCGCGTCCTTGGTTGTGGTGTTGCGGTTGACACTACTTATATCAAACAGAGTCTCCGCACAGTGTTGTGGTTGGCGTCTGCCGCGTGATTAAGACCGCAAGAGACGCAACTGCTGTGCTCCAGTTTCCGGGTCGTGAATGCAAAAGTGTTTAGGGCCAAGAATTGGTGGATTGGGCGAGCCTGGCTCGAGGTAGGCGCACCCTGGTTCGGAACACCGTGCAAGCGTGATCTCCTTAATGCAATAAAGCTATGCAGGGTGTTCTGCGACACCTATGATGCCAGGATGAGGGGTGGGATCGCAACCGATTTGCACCAGAAGCTGATGTTGCCCAGGTAAATCTGAGAAGATCGGAACGTCCGGCGCTGGAGTGCACAAGAGCTCGTGCAACAGGAGAAACGGGAAGGTATCTCAGACACCAAGAGAGCAAGACGAGGAGAGAAGAGAGCAGGAGTACGCGGTTGTCCAGTGAGCAGAGTGAAGCCTCTTTGCGAGGGCTGATGTGTCAGTACAGTATACCCAGCATTAAGAAAGGACGACGAGAGGAAGAAGTGGTGCGTGGACGATTTTGATGTCCATGCCTCATATCAAGCAACGAGGTGAGAAAGTCGGGAGGAAGAGGCGTTCTTATGAGTTCAGATGTGAAAAGTTGACTAACCGGAGACAGTGGGACAGCTGCGTGCACAAGCACTTGCTAAAAGGCGGCGGCGTCCACGTTGATTGACAGGCACGAGGCGGTACGGTAGTGCCTGGCGCGCTACGCTATTACCTCCACAAGGTCTAGCCAACTCGTGAGCAGGCTTTCTTGGTCAGGTCAGGTACCTGAGTTGGGGTACAGCTGTACCTGGATCACCTGCAGGTCTGAATCGGCCGGGGTCTTGTCTTGATTAGGACAGACCTGGGGGGGTGGCTTGTACAAGTGTACGGTCTAGCGGTAGGGCGACACTAGTGATGCTGGGCTGTCGTTATTTTTCTGTTTCGAAGTCAAAGCTGGATGCGAGTGATCCGGTGTCCGTTATGTTTCCGAGAAGGTGTGAGCATAACGGGAGTGGTTGCATCCAGGACTGCAATTGGAGGGTAGATCGTTCGTCAGTTGCGAAGTAGCGCTGTCGCTGCAAGCTGCAGCCGACTGGTCGCCTTGAACGTAACGAAGACGGCGGGACTAGTTTCCAAGCCGGCTGCCGAGATATTGCTGCGAGACGTGTTCGATCTAGATCTTGACACGCTGCGGTGAGTCTGTGCTTCCGTCTATTGTCGTATGACCGGCTTTCAAGGGTCTTGCTAAGCAACACCTCTGGTGTGATTGACTTTCGGTTCGTCCACCAACGGTGTTCAGTATCCGCAGTCAAGGGAACTGAGCACTGATTGCGAGGTGTAAAAAGTCTGAAGCAGCAGAGCAAACAGCTTCACATCCAGTGACGGGAGACTAAGAGATATGATCTCCAGCTGTTGTTTCTAGTGCCCGGCCACAAAAGCGAGATGGCAAAAAGTGACGATATACGGCGGTGTGAGTGGTCAGAACAATGACTTGATCCGTGACGAATTGATAGTATAACGACCAGCAGGTTGGCATGCAGGAACAAGACCTATCGGCTATGCTTGAATGGACTGGGCGCCTCGTGGTGTTATGTAGACACTCAGAGGGCGAGTCGAAAGCCGACTTGGTGACTTGACAAGGACCTGCTTCCGCGGGGGATATGGAGGTAGAGTACCAACGATGTACTACAGAGTCCCGTGGCGTTTTGATGAGGCTATAATGTGGATGGCGATATAGCTCACCCTCGAAGGCTCTCGGCCCCCTGCGAGTGGTGGTGGGATTAACTGCGGGGAGGGATGCCGTGTGGGTTCCTAGTTGCGTGGGCAAGGGGAGAAGGTATACCAACAGGGCCAAGATTGAGATAATCCAGGGGAAATATGGTTGACGATTGAAGCGGGGAAGCGATAATACCTTCTGTCAGATGCAGCAGGTAAAGTCCCGCCAGGTGTATTCGTTCCTTTGGTGGTCCCCCTCCTTATCCTTTAGACCAGAGGTCCAGAACCGGAATGTGTGGTTCAGTGTGGAGAGACCAATGCTCGAGCGCTGCCACCAGCGCAGGTGCTGTTGCAACGGTCGACTAGGTGGACTGCGGACGCGGAAAGGGTCCAAGTCGCGCTTCCAGCACTCGTGGCGAATTCAAGGGAATAGTCGAGCAGCACCCTCCAACGGCCCGTTGCAAAGGGAATAGCTTCGATGCCCTAGGAAGCTAATAATATCTGCAGGACTTGACCTCACAAACTGATAGGTGTTTCGGGGGAGAGTTGGAGCGCACGAACACACCCGCAGGAAGCGAAGCACGTCCACTGTGGTGTTGTTCTGCTCGAGGGCCAAGGCGAGACCTTACGAGATGGGGTCACAGATTCGGAATCCAGGCCGAGCATGCAGGTACCTGCAAACCTATATCCAGATTGGAGACGTTCAACATGAAAGAAACAAACGGCACAAGAAAGGTCGACTGGTGAGGCCCTCTATGTACAGTATACTGAGGAGGTGAAAAAGGGAGACAACTCCTGATGATGGCGGGTAGGAGGTCGCTGAAGAGCGTTGGGTATTAAGTCGACATATGCAAGCGGAATACAACGAGGGAGGAGGTGAAGCAACGGCAGAGCAACGCAAGGTGAGGTCAGGGAAAGCGAAGCGGATGGGAAGGAGGTCGAATCAAGGCCCGGCAGGTCGCGAACTTCTAAGGTACCCGGACGGAAGAGGTGTGGGTCGGCACGACGGCAGGAGCGGACAGAGAAGTGTGCTGAGCGAACTGGAGATGGTCTAGCTCCAGTTGCAGGTAGGGTACCCTAGCCAGAGTGTGAGAGGCGTCGCCAGGGAACCCGAAAGGGAGTGAACCGTCCCATGTCACTGAGCGACAGCCCGGGCACGGGTGGGCCACATCCTTTTTGGTGAGCTCTTCTCGGCTGATTAGAGCTACCCGGAGAGCATTTGTAACCGTCTTTTTACTCCAGGTAATAAGTGATATATACATACAATGACATGGGGAAAGGTGTGCCAGGGCGGAAAGCAATTTGCTTAATTGTGAATTGTTTCAATGACATAGAAAAGAGAAAAGGACATTGTTTTTTGGCGCGGGAAGCCAAAAAAGCTGCGACCTGCAGTTTGTGTGGAAGAGATGGGTTGCTCGTTGGCCTCGACGAACTACTATGGTACAGTGGTACTGTGATACGTACTGTGGTAGTCGAGCAGCCTCCTCTGACCGAAGATACGGTACAGAGGTACACAGGAATTACCCCTGTAAGCACCAGTAGGGGGGCCCCTTACCTCTATCCGTCAAGATCCGGTTGTCCACTCATCTTGCATCCTCTCTCTCCACAAAGCACGAAAAGAGCAGCTGTTGGAGAATCAAAGTCGCAGGTCGCAAAAAGTGCGAAGCAGCTGACACCAAGAGTGTAAATACGGATTGATGCAAGATTGAATCCCCCAGCTAACTGTAACTGTTCAATCCGTTATGTCGAGTGCCGGGCATGTAACGAACAAGCCCAAGACAAACGAGCGCTTGCTCGTTTTAGGAAGGACCAGGGAAAAGATTGGGCTAAACTGGACGACTCGGAAGACCGTTGGTAAGAAGTTTCGCCTATTACAGCAAATAACTGTCGTAACTGTATAAAAAGAGTAAAAAGAGAAGAGCACTTCGAGCGAAAGGGCAAGACATGGAGCGACAGGCGTGCGCGATCGCAATGCAGGCCGTCGCAGTCGTCCACTCGGGTGGAGGCCAGGCCGGCTCTTACTAGCTTGTCATCCAATTCGTCGAGTCTTAAGTTGCACGGACGTCTTACGGCACGCGAAGTGCTGTAGAGACAGGGATGGAGGCTGAAGAAAAAGTGTAAAGTGTACGAAGTAACTGCAGGGTCGAGTGCAGGGGCAAAGAAGGTACCTATAATTGGGCCCCAGCCGAGACAGCCTAGCGTGATCGGGATTATCATGACATTGCCGGCTCCGAACTTGGACTGGCAGCTACTTGCATAAAGTGGACATCAGAGCTTCACGTTCCAGCCTCTTGCAGCTGCAGCTTCTGCTGCATTACAGAACCTTGCCTGCAGCTGCACGTTCGAGTATTCCCCGCGAAGGATGGCAAGCGAAGGGTACCTTACCGAGACGAGAGCAGGCTCAAGCGTCCATCTTTTCAGGGAGGATAGCAAGGTACGTGCGCGTAGCACTAACTGCTCTGTTGGCTTCATCGTACTCGAATAACGCCGTTTGGGGTAAGGGGAACTGGTTACAATGGGACTGCGGAAGGAGTTGCGCTTGCCAAGCCACACACGATGCTAGGGATCAGATACCTTACACAAAGTTGCGGGTGGCTGGCGGTGATGCTCGACATGGAAAATGTCTTTGTTCACAACCACGGCGGAGATTTTATGGAACTGCCACGGGACACAGAAATTGACGGCAGAGATTGTAACACTCAGATTGCAACGATGGTCCTCCCCAGCAATGGCTACTTTCTGGCTCGTGCGCAGTCATTTCGACACCAATTAGTAACAGTATTGGAAGGCATTGACGTTTGAACGACTAAAGAAGCTGTCCTGCCTCCGTCTAGCACAAGAGGCCATTCTGGCGCTGGGACGGACATGTGGTTCCTCCAAGGAGAAATTCATACCACGGTAACGGCATGTCAGTCCGGTAACAGCAACGGCAACGGCTTAACGAGCAGTCTCGAACGTGGAAGGTATAGCCGGCGCATTGTGCAATAGGTAGACGAGGTCGTCATTGTGTTCGGTATTTCGAGTCCGGCAAGGCTATCGGCTGATCTCTTGTCTTATCGGATGCATCGTTCGTCACACTTACCCCTGATGCACGTGTAGATTTTAAAACTTCACCACCACTGGTGCTCGAGAATCACTCTGTAGTTATCTGGTTGACTCCCCGTGGAACACGTAAGGGGATGTAAACCTCCAGCCATGAACCCTGCTTAGGCAATATGGATTCTTGCCTTAAACAGCAGCGAGGCCGCGACGGGGCAGCCTGAACTGCATTATCTGCACCTTGGGTTTTCGATAAGATGTCACAGACGCAGTGGTGTGAGTACGCAGTAGTGAGGGGTTCTCCCAGCTCCAGACCACCCCTCATCTTTTAATATGTACTATGTCCGTGACAAACCGGCCATGTTTCAAGATGAGCTTCCAGCAGCAGCATGAAGAAATAACTACTCCCTGGAGAGCAATCAATGAGTCCTCCCTCGTGGGTTCCCCTGTGCTGGAACCCCGGCCATAATCTCGTCGACTCGCGAGAAGCGGCGACTACCACGTGCTTCCTCACTCGGACGCAGATCATGAATGGCCACCGATTGACTTCGCCCTAAACCACGAAAGCATTAGACTTGTTATCAAAAATCGAAACATGGGTTTAGCACCCTCGTAGACCGCCCTTGCTGTGGCATGCAGCAGCTGCTCCGGAAGAAGTCCAGCTACGAAAGCGAGAGAGGCCTGTCAACCAGAAACAGGCGCCATTCTCCACATGGCAGAAACGAAACAGCAGCCCCTGACGCGCCCGTGCTTCCCGCTGTGATCCGTGTTTCGATTTTGCGAATCCGCACTACTATTTCCTCGCCACGGAACCCGTTTTCTTTGAGTGTAGGGGTCCCGGGTCGTGACATTGATCGACTTCTTGAATTGTCCGCTGGGGTAGGGACATTATCACGCATGACAGCTACCGCTATAACAATGGAATATTGGCGGGGCACGGCTCGTTTCCGTTTGTCGTTTCTTTGGAAGCCGCTCGCAATATCACGTCGGAGAAGCTAAGAAATACAGTAGCTCCTTAACGGGTTCGATATTCAGGCCATATTGAGTACAGGCATTTCGGCCGGGTTAATCGGCTTTTGCATGTTCCCCTTCGCCTCTCGTTCTATGGTGCGAGGTAGATTGTCTCGCTCACCGTTCGATGTTTTCGAAACCCCTACTTCTCACCGGCGGCACAAGTTGCGCATCTACCATTTCTTAGCCATAACCAAGTCGTGGCTAATACGACGGTACGGCAGTGCTAGAGACAGCTGCATTAGCACAGTGTAGGAGCTTTTCCTTGTGGCTACTTACAAGGATGCTTGAGGGCCCTGGCGAGATCATGGTTAGTAGCGAAGACGGGCTGCTCCGACAAGTAACAGTTTACTTCACACTCTCCCCGGTCCTGGTTCGTCAACGTCCGGCTCTCTTTACCCACTGCTTCGGCCGATCCTTTTTATGTATTGCCAAACGCTATGCAGTGTTTACGTATAGCAGCCCCGCAAAGACTCGGTCTGAACTGATATGACTACACGTATAATTCAACATCTTCTTCTCCAGGCCATGAGAGAGAAGTTGACCATCCCGAGGATGAGGACGGGGCTGGCCAAGACCTCCCGCTCTGAAAAGCACTCAGCATGATGTATGTCGGAATATACTCTTTCCCATCCATCAGTCTTTGTCGGATTAAACAGTACCGTCGCGGGGCGCGCCAGCACTTGTGTACCGAATATAACAACTCGTCCTGTTAGAGAATGCCTTTGTGCGGCGACAATCAGTTTGTCCATTGTTCCGGCCGGACCGTCCAATTGCTCAAGCCCAAGTCTTCGGCGGGCGGTTTGTCACGCCATTTCCATGGTGTTCTAGGCCTCTAGTTGTTGCGAGACACGAGAGTGAAGTCAGCGATAGTACAATGCCAGGCTCCAACTCAGCCAGGAAATGATTGTCTCTGGCTCTGCGACGGTGTAACCCATGAAAAAAGGTGCGGGGAAGGGAAATGAACGAAGGGCGCTATGGTCACTGAGGCCCTGCGAGGTAATAGTGCATGACGGTACATCCTTCAAAATTTGGTTCTGCCAATGCCGTTTGCAGTCTCGTCTTTTCCCGGTAGTGGGCGGTCTATTTGGCGTGGCCAGGCGTTCAAGGATTGCTGTTGATTGCATTCTTGCATGGTATTCCAGCCCTCATTGTAGTCATGCTGTCCAATAATTGGGAGTCTGAGGCGGAACAGGAGGGGAAGAGAGGCGACAACCGGATGTCCTAAAGAAGATCAAGCACGGTCTCTGGGGTAAAAATGCTACGGCGGCAGCCAGCAGGAACGGAAAAGAAACAATCAGGGGTTACCTAGGTATTTGATAGAACAGACATCTCCACCCGCGGCATATGACAGTAAGCAGAGGTGGAGGAGTTGAAGCACGTAAGGACCAGCTCTTGCGGGACGGCGCGGCACTTCCGTAGCCTGGAGGCGGACCTTCTCCTGACGTTCTTATGGCCCGTGACGGCCGGAGAACGAATGTATGTCGTTCGGCGTAGAATCGTGTGGTAAGCTTAAGTTCCCCGTTGAATGGATGACCGACCTCTCACCGCTGGGACGGCTTGATTGTCTGATGATCACCAGGTTGTCCAGAGATGGGCAAAGCGTAGCTTAACGAAACCAGCGGGTTCACACCGTCCATTCCTGTATCGATGGAAACTATCGAGAAAGGATGCACTTCCAAAACAGGGCAACTATTCTCAGAGGGGCCTGCTCATAGCCGTCGTGACATCGTTTACATAGTATCGTCCCTCTGGCATGCATGGGACATATGAACAGAGGTTGCAGGGCGAAAGCGAAGCCATTGATATTCCCGGCTCTGTCCCTTGTACAATGAACACATGATGTTGGGACGGCACAGAATGGAAACCTCTGGAGGTGGCCTCAAGCCATGACAAGCAACAGCCTAGCAGTTGGAGACATTAACAACCTGCAACTTCTGCTTAGTTCTTGCCAGCCGTCTCTCCTGGAGGTGTGGTAATTTCGAACTGCATCGGCGAAAAGTGTGGGGTACCTTAGGCCCAGCTAAACTACACCGCGAGATTGGGTGTGCCACAGTAGAATGGGTAGTCTCCTTGTGTGGGGAAAGGCCGGAGTCGATGCAGACACGGCTCGTAGTGTGATGCAGGCGACGAATGCGCTTTCGTCCACTGTCCTTGGTTTAGGCGTATGCTAGCCAAGTCGGTCGCAGGCCTGCTTTGAGCAACTTAACTGTATCGTGATCCGTCCACAAATCGGCGGGCTCTTGGACCGCTGACGCCAAATCCCAATGCCTTCCGGTCGTAGCTTTCAGTAGTCGAGATTCCTTCAAGTGCTCCCGTTTACCGGGTCATGAGAGTAAGCCGATTAGAGAACTGGTGATATCAACAAGGGATAGCCGCAAATCCGACGCGAAGATAGATATTTGGGGGTGTTATCGGTATCCGGATAACGGGTAGTCACTGGGCGCAGGTCCTAACGTCAGTCACAATATCGTCGTCTTCCTCTTTCGACAGATATGGCGCAAGATATTGCGAACAGATCCCGTTGCAAGGCATCTGCTAGCGTAGAAATGATCTGCATTTGGATAAAAACCTGCCCTCTTGCAGCACGTCGAGAAGAATCTGAAAGACCGTGTCTGTGCGTGCTTGAGATGTGGTGCGTCGCGGCTGTCATCGGTTGGCTGGTCCCCAAACTGGGCTTTGGTTGTCCAATGAAGAGGAAGGAACGCTTAGCAGTCTCTCCTGTATGGACAGGGAAATGCCTTGCAGATTTGGCAGGGGTACTGACCGGGATCTTGAGAAGTTTAGATCGACAACCCCGCCTTACCGGAGATTTCGCTGACTTGCTGCGGGGGAGGGGCAATTGGAAGAAAAAAGTACGTACTGCACTACCAGAGATTTCTGATGATGAACGTCATCAGCCATTAGCTGCTTGATGAAAGTTGCACTGCCTGACGCATTGTTCAAGAAAGGTGCATTGGAAAAAAACTAAGATCTGCGCTGCAGCAGTATGGCCTTGATTCAGCGTCTGGTATGCGTCGTGCAAGGCGGTGTTGTAGCTGGCCGAGCGCCACCTTGTATGACAGAGTACCTGACGTCGTCGCTGGCGTACCCGTAGTAGTCCGTACCCTTCCTTTCATGCCCGTCCGGAAGTGGCCCGACGTCAAGATGCAGGGGCCTGCGTGGCTCGACGCTGTCAACCATGCCTACCGGATTGAGATCGAGGCGGTGGCGTCCTTGTCATGTACTTTGGTAGCGATAACACAAAAAGTGCCCCTCGTGCTCCTGCCGTCCCAGCTTTGCGGTCTTGGCACCACTGACCCTACCACACCTACCACACTTCATGATTTGTTGCTCGTCGAGTCAATCATAGCCTCTACCGCTTAGATCACGGTTCTTTGCATTCAGATGCACCTCATAGGGAAAAGAGCTGAGTTACGTTACTCAATTGATTGTGTTGCAGTACTGGGTCCTTTCCGTTTCCATACAGACGCCGCACTCTTTCACTCGCCCTCTCCGCAGCTATTGATGAGTAAGGCCTTGATATTGATTATTGACAGCCTTCTACTTCCCTTGCTATGAGCGTTGGAGTGCGATGGCGAGGCTGGCCGCCAATCGCGTATATACGGCCCTTCCCGGCACTTTCCCGAGGGATCGACATGCGAAAAACGTGGAGGATTACGAGGTTAGCACGTGGTGACTGTCAATGAGCCTGATCCGGAAATGGAAGAACAGCTCCGCTATGTCTCTCCCGACAGCCCAATCAGTAGCAGCAACCTGGAACCTGGAGCATATATGTTAGTACCTTGGGATTGGCCTTACTACTAGGTACTATGCCACGGGGTGTGCGATCAGCAAAGACACCCTCCTCGCTTTCCCTGAATACTGTCTCAACCTCATGGCCAACGACCACCCGAAGTGGGTGGCCCGTCTACAATTCAAGTTCGTTCCCTGGACTAAAAGTGTCCTTGACAGAGACCGAGTCCTGGTCCTCTCCTCAACACCTATTCGCTTCCCCGCGTTCTCGAATCAAGGGTACCTCTGCATGTCATGACGGCACGCCATTCTGCAGGGGTCTTCCAGTCCAGCATTTGCCAAAGTTTGGTGCGAGATGCTTCAAACCTAACCCTTTGTTTCTATTTCGGCAAGCCAAGCAGACAAATGGGACCCGTTCGCACCCTCCACACGCACGAAGACAGATGCAAGACTCTGGTTCATCCCCACGTCTCCCGACGAAGGAGTGGCATCGAACCAGAAATTTTCCTTGCTGCTCGTCACATACTCAAGTCTGGTGATCCTCCTGCAGCAACTCTCCTTATCAGGGAGCCAGCAATGCTGCAGAGCACTGACTCACTTCGTCAATGCCCTTCTTCGATCGTACATTTGATACCCCTCAGAGGTACTTCGCTGTGGTATAACCATGCATTAGAACTTTTTCCAAGCGCGCTTCCCGACATAATTCCAATTTGTTATGCACTACACCGGTCCTCTCTAATGCGCGATACATGTGTTGCGGTTTGCACTACCAAGACAAGCCGGGGGCCACAACCGGAGCCGTCCAGGGTGTGTTGATGTGTAAGAAGACATCACGCCTTCTATTATGGTCGACACCGCTACCACGTTTGTTATCTCCTGGCTGGACTACTCACTCGTACGACCATGTTGACCTCGCGAGGGCCCGAGACGTCAACGGCGAAGGATCGTTCTTGATCACGCTCGATGCCACTTTCAGTACACCTACAACGGCTCCGGTGTTACCGATGGACTATTTGCACGTACCGTATACGAAGTCACCGCGCTAAATCTTGGCGCGCCTTAGGCCTTTCACCGGTGTGGGGAGGCCCTAAAGTCCCTACCAACACAGACATAGTATACATAGACGACGATCCAGCAGGGCCAAAACGTGGTCGCTGCTAGTTGACTAGTACTGTGTAACGATGAGTTGCGCCGCATCCTTCCGGATTCCGAACTCCGGCGCGCCGAATACGGACTGGTTTCGGTGCCTGAAACCAAGTCGAAACCACCAGGCTATGTAGCTAAGTAAACTCCACGCAACAACAACTCGCCTTTCTGAGGCAGCTGTGTCAGTTTCGCTGTCCTCTGGCATTGTCACAAAGCATGTTTGTCTAATAATAGGCGCACAATTATTTGAAGCCGAAAACGTTCTTACGATAAGTCTAAAGACTCGTCGTCGCATCCACCAAATGTCTCTTGTCGTCGCACATTTTTTGGCTTGCAGATATGCAGACGGGTTTGTAACACGTTATACAGTTACAGTACATCCTCCATAAGAATCTCCAGTTCGAGCAGATTGCATCTCGGTTACGACTTAAGCTACGCTCTTTCTCCACATTCTGATATCTTTCTTGTCCTATGGTGGCTAATCAAAGTCATCTGCCTCTGGACTTTGCTTTTCTGACGGAGTCGCAGGCTGCAATAGTACCCGTTATATAGCATCTAAAGCCATTCAGCATGATATACGCATTGGAGGGTATCACGGACCAGGCGTTCATGTTCTATGAACTCCCCATGGGCTCATGCAGCCAAGGGACTAGACTACATTACACAAAGTTAACGGAGTATTGCTTTGGCGAGATCAGCTGGAATGGGGATCGCAATTGTCAAGTCTGTTCCACCTGTCACGCTCATTGAATGACGGATGAGCTGCCGCTTGCCCTGTTCACGATGATTATGAGCCTGGACCTGCTTGGCCAACCTGCCTCTTTGGTTCAACCGTATTCCAGGACTGCAAACTACCCAGAGAGCAAACGAATCCAGCGATAGAATTTGTTAATGATCGTTCTCGCTGTTTCACCGAACCAACCCACTCGGCCACGGAAAGCTTGAAGGATGACGGACAACTTCGATAAGTGGGAGGCATTTACCACGCAGACACCAGATTCGATAGCCCCAGGTGTCTAAGAAGTCCATACATATCTCCTGCTCTAGCAAGCATTGCTCCTCTACCACATTAGAATAGCACTAAACGATCGTCGCTCCTTGGCCAAGATGCCAGGTCGGAGCTGCAATCTTTTGCGCCAAGCCGAAGTGCTTTCATCAACTGTACAGAAGCTGTCAAACTCAAACCGGCCAGATATTGAGGTCTGAAGTTGTACAACTGCCGGTTTGACAAAGAATTCCTCTTAAGGCTAAGCTTGCGTCCCGTGTCCGGATCATTTTCTCTACGGGCTCGCTTATCATACCGACGAGCACAGGCTCCTCATTGATCCCAGGTTGGGTTGAGATGCTCGCCGATCATCGCAGTCAAGCTTCTGGACCAACCGTTATCTGAGCCTCCGAGATTCGAATCCGGCGCACGGACATTGCAACGCCACACGCCGGCATGTCATGGTCCTGCACTTTTCTGACAAAGTGATTACAAGAGCAAGGGACGCAAAGTGCACCGAGCACAATCACCTTAAAACCCTTGGCGACCCCTGGCCTCGAAGGCTGATGATGGGCGTGCCATGGGGCGTTTATCCACGCATCTGGCTAGCAATACTGCATCATTTTTCTCAGTCACACATCGTCTCGAGACCAACATGTGCGGCGTGCATGTCAACACATGTCCAAGACTGCATCATCCGATGGCCGACGTCAACACTAAACAGGCAACTGGACGAATAGCTTCTTCTTCTGGAAAGAACAATCTCCACAAGGGGCATTGCGGTGCATTAATGGTCCGATCTGATCGAAATGTCCCATCGTCGTCCAGTCTGGTAGCTTGAGTGCACAGTACCGGCTGAGCTAGTATACTATCAATCATGCAAATTGTGGTGTCGCAGACCTTATTCAAGCAAGACGCGCGAATTTGCTGGTATTGGCCCTTACGAAGGAAAGTATTTGCCTCACAGTATTGCGATGACGATCACTTATTCCTAGCTGCATCTTGCCGAACATGTTTGCTTCAAAGAAATGCCATCTCGCAGCTTCTGCGTCTCAGTTCTGTGACGAACTGTGGACACATCCTACCACAGTAGACTTGAGATCCAACCCCACCTCATACTCCGATCCTAGTAGAAGCCTTGTCGACACCTTTGCTCGGTGTAACGGTGCTGGAACTTTACTGTCGGCAGGGGCGCTCTAGCCGTTGTCAAATTTGCCGCAAGAAGTGCTTTTCCGGAGCCGCGTCGGCCCTCTCCGTCTTATGTGAAGCTAATCAAACGAGCGGTGAGGTTACTCTACCTACTCAAACTAAGTGACAGTGCCGACCCTTGCCTTGGCGGCTGCACCTCCAAAGCTACGCCGGCCAGCAAGAGCGTATGCGAGATCGGGTAGCTTGCCGGTATGCAGGCTTTAAGGGATGGATGGTGACAGTCGGACTTATAACAGCTCGAACGGGTGAACTATCTCGGTATCTGCCTGCAAAGGCCGAGATGCGGTGTGACAGGGAACGGCCAACTGCCTACGGATCTCTTCCGCGAGCATAAAAACCTAGCCCGGCGGATGCAGCAGCGTTCTACAACAAGGTTTAGGGCATGTTGAACTACGGCCTGCCTGATAAGGACATGGACGACTTCGTTCAGTCTCCCTCTTCACCCAGCCATCAACCACTTACTCTTATGTAAGCACTGCTCCTCCTGGATCGGCCTAATATGGAACTGCTCGTTGAGCAGATAACCACGCAATGGTGGGCGCTGCAGCATAATGCATCTTCACATGGAACTTCAGATGAACTGCATGTTCACGACGACAATGCTGCAGGAGTTCGCAGGATTCTCCTGCAAACTCCAGGATCAGCCAGACATTGTTACACTGCCCGGGTTCATTGTAGGCGACGTCTCATGACCTTGCGCAACAATTAAACATGAAGAATGCCGTGCTCAACGGAGCTTCGACCAAATCACGCGAAGGAGCCGCCGCCTGTCGGGCTCCCTGCGCTAGCACAACTAATGCAGACAATAAGGGACCTTACTACCGCGGAAGGAGGGCAATCTACGTCAATAGCGCTGCACCTTCAAACGGCGGCGACCTACCCTAAGCCTTAATTCCTCGCTAGCTTAAGCTTCTGAGCTTGATTGTGGACACGAGTCGTGGACAAATGGAGTACCACGCCGCACCGCTCCCTTTTGTGAACTCTCCTCATGGTTGCCTTGGATTCCATCATTCTCGTTATAAGAGATAGTATGGGACGATTTCACTCCCTTCGGGCGCGCCGTGGATGTTGCGCAACTTGGTTCCGTCGGGATATTTTAGCTCCGCTATCGGGCCATCAAAAGACCATCACCTCTGGCGAGAAGTGCTCGCTAGGAGATGCGTAAATCGCATCTGGCGTCCTGCGAGTGCCCGCCTCCCATTCTTAAACTTCGATGCTGGTTCCTTACATCCCCCTGTGTCGAGCAAAATCCTTGGTTGGCTCGTTTCTCGGAGTCAGTTGCCGAGATGGTTGTTCTTACCAATCTTGGCAAGGAGGCGTATAACCTCGAGTTGAGTGTCTCTGCAGTCTGGAACATCTCCAGCGCGGTCAAAGCTCCAGATAAACGGTTCCTAGGGATCGTCTTCAACTGCACGCTCAGACAGTAGACCCGCTTGATGGAGACAAGTGCTCCTCACCGTTGTGCCTTTGACAAGTGGAACAAGTCGAATGGCGAGTGGGCTGGCGGTCAGCTTTCTGTACTGCGTATGCAGCCCGAAAACTGTATCAATTGCCTTTGGGGACAGGTATCGGTGGCGATGATGCGCTTCTATCACGGACAACCACGTTTCCCTCGCAGAGGCAGTTCGCCACAGAGGATAAACCAGGGGTACGGAAGGCTTGATTCATCTATCGCTCTTCAGTGTCGTCCTTGCTACGGAGACGCAGTGGCGATGAGGCACGGATGCCGACAGATCTTCAGTTGGCGTTACGGACTGCGGTACTCGACTTATACTCTTCGCCTCGCAAACGGAGGGCGTCAATCGAATACGAACTAGTTGAAACAGTTATGCTAATTCGAAGGCAAGTACCGAGCCAGAGCTTAACATGTCACAGGAAGAAAGCCCTTGCAGGCGACTCAGGGGCGAGTCAACACATTCCAAACGCTTTCCTCGATTGAGCTACAATTGTCGTCGTTTCTAGCAAGATTGAAGGCAGAAAACCTATCTCGCTTAGCCTATGTCCTCGTGCTGTCCGACACGGTTCTTGTGGTCCTGATACATTGCCTGTTCAACGCCCAGGACGCTGGCAGGTCTTCTTATGCCCGACGTCGTGACGCACGCAGGCACACCCAGTGACCATACTCTCTCTACTGGAGCGCCTGTTTGCCTCCTCGCTTCCAGCACTGGCAATGATATAACGACATCGGACCCTCTGAAGGCTCTGTGCCGCACCCTCACCAGGTCATCGGGCTGAGCAGTCGGGAGACGTCAGTTGTTGGCCTGAGAGAGCGGGACAATGGCGTCAACATATGTTACGCGGGTATAAAAACGGCCTTGAGCTTCATTCCTTCGTGGCCTGACCTGATTGCATTCATACTTCCATCCTAGCATGGCTATTGTTTCCAATGATCCTCTTTACCCCCAGGGGTACTGCTTGAAGACCTTGGCCTCTAGGTATTGTCAATGGCGCGCATGAACTATGTCAGTATACCATCTCCACTAGAGCTGAAGGGTCAATGCCCGGCCAGAACGGAGACGTCGTCAATATCTTTGACGTAAATCTTCGCCGGTCGAACCATTGTGCGCTATTGTCCAGATCCTTACCGTGCTCTAGGCCAAGAGCCCGAGATTTGTGGCCTTTTTGTGGCCAACAACTACTAGTGATCAGGTCGCGGAAGCTGGTCAACCCGTAGCTCTGTTCCAAACTGGCTTGTCTACTGGTCAGCGGTCAAGGTGAGCTAGTCGATCCTGTCCTGCATAGAGCTTCATTTCAAGAAGAGGGCTCAGCTCTGAGCTGCTGAAGCAGGGCTTTCCTCTACTGGGCCTTTCGCTAACATCCGACAGGGGAACCCGTGTAGGACGGCGAAACGATGTGGTGGCGTCCACATAACCTCAGGCACTGACTTGCAGGAGACGAAGCAGAAGGATTATCATGCTATCAAGTCCAGCTAGCAAGCAGCTTCACCGTCAGTGCTGAAGTCGTGGCATCAGACTAGCTCTGAACGGGTGTAGTTCTCTAGGCGATTGAGGGGCAACTCGCCAACCGACGAGGAGTCCCACAAGTGTCGACTTCGTGTTCAGAGTGCGCATTAGCACGTACTTGCCCCCCCTGGGGTCGGCGCAGGGTTGCTCCGAATCTACTCTTCAGAGTTCAATGTTGAAACCCACGAATCAAAGTTGCTCTACGCATCTCCATCCTCCTCTTTTCGAGAAAAGTCACAGCTTGATCTGGCGTCTTGTTGAATGTCCGCTACAGTCCAGTCCATGTTGACCATAGCACACGTAGGCTGACTGAAGTCCAGATGCAGGGTCTGACAGCTGTCAAACTCTACTGTATAGGCTCCATACAGTTCCTACTCCTGCTGCTACTGTGTACTATGTAGTTCGACCATTCGGCATGGTTACCTTGCTCAGGGAAGTGCTATATGCTAAAGTTTACCGGGACCTTCGGGCTCGTCCTCGCAAGTACTGGCCGAGGAGAGTGCCCCGCATCATCTCCAACACGCCCGGAAGCCTTTCCGGAGCTGTGGAGTACTGCCCAGTCTCGCTAGCAAGCCTATGTAGCGTAAGGCACCAATTAACGCTCAGATTCGGTCCGTAAAAAGATACGCTAAAAAGGCCGCTGTCTTATCTCCCTGTTAGCGTCTCAGCTAAGGCAGTGGAGATCACCATCTTCAATATTCCCTGCTCACCGGTCTGGCCGACTTTGGAGAAGTTCATGAGGTCTGCAGTAGGACAAACAAGCCACCTCCAAGACGACAGAGTTTTCCTTGATTTCCACATAGACGAACGCACCAATGCAAGCTGTCGATCGCCTACACGCGAAGGATACTAGACCTTTAAGGCAGGAGGGCTAACCGCATCAGAAGGAATCCGCGCTGATCCGGAAGGAAGCTGTCTGACATCAAGTCGGCCGTGCGAGATGCAGCCAGCTCATGGTACCTAGCTCTTCTGTGCCACTCCTTTCGCGACTCCGCACGATGAAAGCTGACTGGGGCGGTTCAGCCCGACCGATGACAGCTCAGATCGGACTAGAATTACCGAAAGAGAGAGATCGTCCATAGCTGCTACTAGAGAGATTTTACACTTATACTATCACGCCCTAATTTGACCATGTCTCAGACAAATCTCCGCATGCATGTCCCACCGTGATGTTAGTTAGCTTCCACATCCCTCCCACGCTTTGTTCCGCACGTGTTAATCGGCTGCGCACATGGAGAACATACGTCAAACTGCCACAAGAGTCTTTACGTATTATCGGTCTCCCTACCGTACAGCTAAGCCGAGCCCGAGCCTGATCTCGATTCCGCACGTTGCTCAAGGCAAGCACTGATAGCCCAACGCGATGACACGCACCTCGGCCCGAACTTACTAGCAACAACAAAGCCCCCGAAGCTAAGAACTGGGGCCCAGAGGCCCAATTCTTCCTCGTCTATCTTGACTTGGTGCGATGCTTAGTGCTATGGATTCGACCATCCTCAAGAGAGCAATTGCGTGGAACGATGACGGAAGGTCTGCTCGCCTTGCAGCAGCTTCGCTTGCTGTGGAACCTACGTAAGTCTATATTTATTCGCCTGCGAACGAGGTAGCCAGGGCCTGCCCTGCGGCAAAGACCCATCACAGGGCCAGATTAACATGATTCGGAGCTGAACATATCGTGTCATGATTCCGCCAATTAACCAGTGCTTGGTCTGCGGATTGGCAATTGCTGCAATTTGGAAGCTCAAAGACATGCTTCTCCAGTCAGGGAACATGCTAGACTCAGTCAAGGAGCCTTGTCCTTCGCAGGGAAGTCAATATCGCCATAGATATGACCAGGACGGAAAGCGGTCAGCATAGGAGGAGGGACACATCGAGAAACCGACCCTAAAAGAAGACTCTGCGGTCAGAGTCAACGCCCGTCTGCTTTGGGTCGGCAGTCATGGCCTCAATGATATTGACAAGGCAATTCACGGGCAGAGACAAGGAACTTGGTTAGGGGAAGACGGCTGTTACGCGGTCTCCATCTCGGGGATTAGGCGCTGATGTCTTGAATGCCGATTCGACTGTCGTCAAATCGTGGTGATTATCCAGAGATAACCCAAGTAGAGACCGGTGAATCAGAAATAGCCTGGCGGCGACAGACTGGCCGTCTTGTGAAGAAAAAGACTCGTAAAGGCGCAGAAATACCTTGGCTCCTTGCTTGTAGTATCCCGCTCACCAGCTAGTTCTTGTGTTGGAAGCGCTTGGCCCCAATGACGCCAGTACGAGACCCAACGCGATGACCACAGGGAGCCATTGGTGTTCTTGGGTCGCTCGTTATACAATTATTTGTCCGTGACACCAAGGTTGTACCAAGGGTTTAATGTTGAGCTTCCGTCAGGAGTCGGATTGCTTGCTCAAGGGTCGTCAGACATCGGGATGCTGGGACTCCATACGTCCATCATCGGGAGCGAAACCAAACCGCAGGTGAGCCTTTCGCGTGTCGAGTCCCACTGTGCTCGAAGACTACATGAAAATAGAGCAGCTGAACACGGCGATGATGTTCCAACCATTCCATATGTTCATGAAGGCAGGCAGTAGACTAGATCCTGGTCGAGCAACATGCCGGTTAGCAGAACGACCTCGAAGTCAGCGCGCTATCCAAGCTGAGGTGAGAATCCGACCTAGACTCCGTACGGCGGACAGTCGACTGCAAACAGTCACTTGCCTGGCTTGCAAACGATATGGTCCACTCTGTACCGTCCTGCAGCCGAGATGCCGTCAAGCGAGGCCGGTTGACGGGACAAAGAAAGGCAGGTGAACTCCGATTCTCTGCGTCGTCCAGCTACCATCCACATCCGATGCGAGGCTTCGGCTGTCGCAACATATGACATGTGATAGGCACTGTTAATCCTTAGTAGATTTTGATGGACAGAGGGCAATCACAACGCTCACGCATGTAGACCTCATTTCCACCGTGGTCTCCGTTGTTTCCGTCGTCAATAATCGTCATTGTCATGTCACCGAGAACAAGCCGCGCGTGTCTTAACTCTGTCAACTATAGCACCACGACATCTTGTCTTGCTGGGCGTACCTCCATTGGCACCCTGTCCGACAGTTCCGGATTGCACCGATGCTATCCAAAAGCTCTCAGACCTGCATGACTGATGCCAGTACCCTGCCTATAATAAACTGCAGCACCGTTGGAGAAGGCCTGAAAGGGGGAGCGCGCATTGCATATCAGCTGCAGGTACCAGAGCCTCGAAGCCCCGAAAAGGAAGATGCCCATAGACAATTCGACGAAAAAGAAAGTTTGCCATTGCAGTCGATAGGGAAAATATCCCAAATCGGTAATGACGAGGGTCACTTCGTATCCAGGAACCCGGGATGTGAGGCTTGATGATCAAACACTCAGCAAGCGGTCAAAGACCGGCAACGCATTCTTCAAATCGGCTTCCTGAGACGGTGTGATGTTGAAACGAAACTCGGTCATGTTTGCACCCATGTGCTAAAAGCCTCTGTGGGAGCCAAGCGTGTCAATCACACAGAGTAGCATCCATAGAGAGAGAGAGTGACGGAAAAGCACTTGAGGAATCGACCCCCAGTGCTCTCGGCTACGGTCTGTAGGATCTTGGTAATCGTATGTGAATCTTCCCCCTGGTCGGCGGGCGCTCTGGCCACCGATGTTTGCTTCTGCTAGTTGGCCGTTAGTCCTATTGAATATCTATTATAAACCTAAGGATAGGCCGTGATACCTGACCCCTAAGACTTGACAGAAGCGAGGTGACGCAGACTAGAGATCCTTGCTTGCCTCGTGCAGACGGTTTCAGTCACACGCTGTCAGCACCGACAGCTACCCCTGACGATAAGCTCTCGTAGGGATACTGGCGTTGTGGCCATAGCGAGTACTCCACGCTCGTGTGAAACATAAGGACTTGGTCACTTGCATACGCGTACTAACACTCCGAGTCACGGGCCTATCTGACCCGAGAACTGTTACCCGCGGAGATCCTTCCAGGTTCTCTTGGATGTGAATTGGATTTTCTGATAAGCGAATATGCAGCGGTGCACTGGGCGTGCTTACTGAGCAGGAGCTTGCCCAACCGCCCGACAAATCTGATGAGTCCCCTGCAAGCATCGATGTCTGACAATCTACCAATGGCGCCGTTAGCACCAGGACGGAGAGCATCAACAGGTGTTGGAATGCTTGTGGTCGGTGAACGGCTTTGTATGTGAATGTTGTACGCCGAATCTGCCTGCAGCAGTACGTCATGCCTTTCTGACCCGTTCAAGTTGCACATGATGGTGAACGTAGTATATGCCCATGGACGGCCGAGTTTGTAGAGAACGAACTGTGACATTCCAGAAGGATCAAGCCGCACTACATATGTTGTGCTATTCAAGGTCTCAAAGACATCTCAATCAGTGAGCGAACCTGAAGTCCAATCTCTTGCTTCCAGTGTCTTTTGTCGTGGCCAGATAATGGTCCTTTTCGGCTTGGGAGAGCGCTTCCCACTTTGCGGCCCTTTTTTTGTTCCGCGCAATGTAGTAATACTTGTTGAAGATTATGAAAACCACGTTCCATGCTATTAGGCCTAGTAGAACCTTGTTGCCGGTACGATAGTATGGCTTATCCTCAGCCCGGTATATCTAGCAGTCTGAGTTAGTGATCGTATGTACCAACTGGAAGGGTGACATGGACGCCATACATTAGAGGATATGATGTTGCTTGCTTGGACACACATGTTGTATAGAGCACTGCCTACAGTTCTCGTACGGACTGTGCCCGCATTGCGAGATGTAATCGCCACTGTCTCAGCTGTTAGTGCTGTCGTCTCGTGTTGGGTTTGCTCTCCTTACCTAGAATTGCGTGGATGTATGGGTAGCCCACTAACAACGCACTCGGGGCGTACCAAGCCCAGGGGCTCGCAGTGCCAGGGAGCACCTCGAGGGCAATTACGAGCGGCAGCATGTAAAATTGGCACATCAGTACGATGAGAAATCGGTTGTTGATCTTCTCGGAGACCCAGGTCCAAAAGATAAGCTGGAGTAGGAACAGGACATATCCGGGAATCGTGAGAAGATTCGTTTCGAAGGTGTCGAAGCCAAGTTGTTTGAGGTTCAAGGTCAGGTAAGAGCTGACTTGCTGTTGGGGAATAGACCAAGTGAGACCAAGGATATAGACGGGCCATAGGTCGTAGTCGGTCAGAGCCTCCCAAAGCAGCTTCGGTGTCAGACCTTGACGGTTGTGCATACCGCCCTGATAGTTCAAATAATTAGCCACGAGATGCCAGACGCTGAAATAGGGGTCGAGCTCACCTTGCCAGGATCGTCCCTGAGAATGCGATTGACCATGATGATCTCTTCCCGTTCACTGAACCAGCCGTCCTTTCCCCGGAACCAGCTGGCGGTTTGCGTCGGGCTCGGTGGGAGATAGAACCAAGATAGAAGCCCAATGATGGCAGTAAGACCTCCTTCAAGTGCAAACATCCACTGCCATCCAGCCCAGCCATTATGGCCGCGGAGATGAAGAATGCCATACGCCAAGAACGCTGAGATGATGAAGGTGCTGATGTATGCACCCCAGAAGAAGCTGAGTCTGATGGGAAGCTCCTTGCTCTTGTAGAAGTAGCTGAGGTATAAGACGACGTCAGGAATAAACCCGCCCTCGATGAGTCCAAGGAGAGCTCTCGTCGCGTAGAAAGTTGAACGACCTGTTAGTCGTGACTGAGCACAGGCAACTATACTCCAGGAGACCATCTGGATTGGAATCCAGACATCCGGCCCGAGCTTTTTTGAGATCATCTGCGAAGGTAGTTCGGCACTGAGGAAGCAGAGATAGAAAATGGTCTGGCCATAGTTGTAATCGTTCGTGCTCATATGGAGGTCCGTAAGCAAGTTGTCTGATAAGGCTTGAGAGATGTTGCCGCGGTCCAATTGTAGAGCGAAGAACATGAGACAGACCCAAGAGCAGATCTTGTAGTCGAGCTGTGAATCTTGTCAGTCGATACGTCTTCTGCTTCCTGCGGTTCTATCCATCGCCTCCAGCACTTTTTTGGCTGCCAAACAGCCCGCAGCAATGATAAACCTCTTCACCGCGGCTCCATCTGACTCCCGAATCCTTAGACCATCAACCAGGGGGAAGGCATGTCCTAAAGATGTGCAGCACGGGGAAGCGAGACAACCCCCGGATATAACCTACGGTCTAGCTATAGGAATCGGTTTGCCCAAGCCTGATAACCGTTGACCTGGGTTCCGCCAAGCATTGAAATGAAACAGGCAGGATAGGGCGCTAAGAAGATCCATCTGCACATACCCGTCGAATAAGCCTTTTCTCCTCAGCCTCAGTCCATTGCGCCGTGGGGTCATATCGATGCCGACCCTCATACTCGGCAATCGGTTCATAGTACTGAAGCTGCCCGCCCTGGGCGAACACGTCGCCTGTGACATACTGATGCGAGTCGTCCGAGTCACTGCCTATGGAATCCGCCGCAATCTTCTTCTCGTCGGACAAGCCATAGGCGCCGGGAAGCACCTCGGCGTTCTTGCTTGGCGTAGTCGACATGACTGCAACGCGAGGTCGTAACTAGCGATAAATTCGTCCGCGACGATATATTGTATATGTCGTGACGCAAACCAGACTGCATGTCACGCAACTTCTGGGCTCCCGGGAGAGGTCCCTTTTATACAAGCACCCGCGAGCATTTCTGCCGAGTGAGGTGACGCACCGTGCATGGGAGGCAAGACACAGATGGTGTAATCGGGGCTTAATATTCGCTGTGCATAACGCCCGATCAGTGGAGATGTTGGATGGTAGGAGTAGTAGGTGGTGTAATGCTGTTGACAAGCGTGTGGCGTGGGGAAGATGGAACCAGGCCTCGATAGAGTAGTGTTTGTACGAATCCATCCATCCATTTACCACATTAGCTTGGCAGTCTTGGTAAAACTGTACACCAGTTTAAGAGATGCCCAGACGGCTTTCCCGCCAGCCGCAATGCTTGCTGTCTAGCCAAGTTCTTTGCAAGCCATGTCTTCATCTGGGACTGCCGCTTCGAATCCATCGCGCCCGCGGTTGCCCGAGTCTTCCCCAGGCTGCGTAAGGTCCTTGTTAACCCTTGGTGCTGGGAAGACTGTACGAAGTCTAGTAGCATGCATATCCCCTTCCCAATTGAAAGTGCTATTCATGACGACTCTTTTACCGCATCAGGAGCTTCATGCGACACCCGTAGCCTGTCTGCAAGACGGTATTTCCAGAGAATTCTCGGCACTACGTAACCTAAGCCAGGTCAGTACTGGTGAGTGGCGCGGCAACTGCCTTGAGTGTATAGAAGGGGCTCTATCCACGTGGGTACGATGGTGCAATATCACGTCAAATCGGTGCATTACCTTGATGACCAATAAGACGAACGCATTTGTTTGCAATGGCACGATAAGACATCCATCAATTGGAAGGTCGAGGGTATTCTTCAGCATCGACAAAGATGTGGGAGAAAGTAGGCGTTCAGCTAGGCCATTGGCTTGCTGCGATAAGCTCCCTTTCTGAATGCGGTGGATCTAAGAATCACGTCAGTTCCACGGTCGATGGCAAGCGCAGAGAATCACCAACCGGAAGTCGGCCATCAGCTCGAAAAGGTCAAGACCAAATAAACCCCAAACTTCTTCCTTATTTGATCGGCATTGTATGAAATCAGACGAGTGACTATTGAGGTAACATCGGCCTACTATACCGGTGACCTAGAAAGTGTGTAAAACATCCATGTCACTCTGACTTGCACGACTCCTTCAACAAAGAGAATGCTTCTTGAGACTAAATATACTCCAGTGGTATCGGGGGTATCATGAACAGCCCAATTTAAAACACGAATGATCGTAATGCCAGCGTGGAACCGCGCCGTACTCCCAAAACAGCCGAAAGCAAAACCAATGCATCAAATATTCCAATTCCACTAGGCACAGACAGCCTATGCAGTAGCCGCGTCAAACTTTTGCTGTCTCCTCAACCGGAGCCGACGGATCACCTTGATCGTGTCGTGCACTATTGCGCTGCTTGGTCTTCGCTGCTGAACCAGCAGACGACACCTTCTGGAGCCGCCTCTGCGCGTCACGTTGCTCCCTTTGCCGACCTAGCTCTTGCTCGGCCTCGATGGCCTTAGCGCGCCGAGACTCAACTTCCTCTCGTTTGACAACCCGTCTTAGGCCTTCCGACGCTTGAATCAGTCCGTCAATACTGATCGCGTGATTAGTCATCTGATGATTGATGTACGTATAGACGCTCGCCGGCGACGAGCACGCTAGCAATTGCGACTCGTTAAGCTTCAGAAGAGCGAGGGCAACCTGGAACAGGAAGGTGCTGCCATCATTGGTGCAGAGAACCACGTCCCACACACGAAACAGAGCCTCGGCCGAGAGACAGTCTGTGAACACGCTTAGGAACCACTGAAAGGTCATTGTCTCCAGGTCGATGCTGAGTTCCTCAAAGTGTTGGCTCAGCTTTGGCAGCACCTCAGACACGTACATGCGCAGGACTTGCTGGTCGGCACGAGAGGCAAGCAAGCTGTGGTCGTAATATCCCCTTGGAAGAATGTTCTCGATAATTGACACCAAGATCCAGAATGCGTCCTCAGCCGAGGGCATTATGAGAAGGAGGTTTGCCGCAACTAAATTCATACCCTGGCAGTAGCCGACCTCGGTATTCCTTCGCGAGTAGGCGAGAAGGACCTCATTCAACTTCTCAACACCAGGACCTTTGCGAAAGAAGATGTTATCGGTGAGAGTCCTCGTGATATCAGCTCGGATCTGTGCAACGACTTGTGGGTCGTCTTCGTCACCGGATCGGTTGACTAGTCCTTCGTAGTATCCGGGCACACGCAAAGAGCCAGCTCCCGAACACTCTGTCCAGATCTTGGCGCGGAATGCCACCGGAATCCCGCCCAAGACCAGGTTCTTGAACTCGTTCCACTTGGCACGCCCAACTTTGCCCTTGTTTCCCAGACCGGCGACTCCGACCACCTCACCATCGGCTAACTTTGTCTCGGGCATAACGGCGGTGGCTCGTTGAAATCTAGCCTCGGCCGCAGCCGCAGCGGCTGCAGCTTCAGCCTCGCGCTCGCGTTTTCGTTCAGCGCGAACCTTTCGTAGGAAGTCATTCCAACGGATCGTTTTTTCCCGTTGGAGCGCATCGTGGACTTCACTAAGTTGCCGTAAGAGGAGCTTTACCGGCTCTGCGTCTTCCTTCACGAGTGTCCCAGTCGCTTGCTCTGTTTCAGGCGAAGGCTGAGTGTCTTGGTCGAGAGCAGTCGTGGTACTTGTTGCAGGTACGAACCCTCTATCGTCCGAGATCAAACCCGGAGACTTTGGAACTTCACCTCCTTCCATGACCTCGAGCCCGGGCACGCTACTTGAGGGAGTGTGCGACAGAAGTTCGGTCGGGAATGTAGCAATCTTCAGGTAGTCTTGCCACCGTTTCGGCTTTACATCATCTCGAGCTTCTCCTATTGAATCGGTGTCGGGCGTGCCATCACTGGAGATGTCCCATTTCGTACCGCTACCGCTGTCATCGGTCATCACAGGAGACATTGATGATCGACCGTTCGTCAGCATTTCGGTGCGGCTGCCTTGCTTGATGTGCCTGATCATCTGCGCAGCGTCCCGTTGCCTCTTTTTGCGTCGTTGATCGTAGATGAAGCCAAACCGGTCAGTGAGATATTCGGACGCATTGTACTTGTTATGAAGATAGGAGAGTGTAGGGGGTTGGACCTCCGGCGGCAGGATAGTGTCCATCTCTACGGGCCCGTAGCTCTCCTGACGTGGAAGTGTTTCAGGAGCACCTGCCGTAGCCAACGTATCCCAACGGTCCTGGGTCTGAGTCCGGGCCACAGGGTTGGTATAGACATTCTGCGGACCATTTGTACGCCGCATAGCCATAAGCGCCTTAGGCCCCCCCTGAGTTGAAACGGCTCTTGCCGAAGAACTAGTTTGCGCACTAGAGGCGGACGGAGTCCTCATAGAGCCTGTCGTAGTTCCGCTGTTCGCCCTACCCCTGGATTCGCTCTCGCGGACTGTTGACGTGCCCCCGGCTACCAGCCGAAGAGCAAGACTGGCAAGCGATGCTTTGCGACCCGTTGTTCCAGTTTGAACAGAGTGGACACTTGAGGCTCTACTCGAACTTCTCAGGGAGTCCGTATCTGGAGGACTGAAGAAATCCTCGGATAGGGTAGGTCGCCGGTCCGCTGCCGCAGTATTTCCAATGACAGTCTGCTGACCGGTTTTGGCTGGCTCTCCGTTGATGCTACTGGTGCGGCTGCCTTTGGTTGTCCCTCCCCACAGAAAGTCCTTCCAACCGCGGGTGGTGTTCTTGGAATTGTCGCTGTCTGACGGAAGTGACAGGCTCGAGGCTCGGATGGTTGCATCATTCACTCCGGGCCTGCCGAACGGAGACCCAACATCCTCCTGCATCGCGTCACTCATGAGGTCGGTAACTCCCCTCTCTAATGCGCGCCGTGCCTGCCCGCTAGATTTGGATTGCTGTTCTATTGCCCGTAACCGTGTTTCGAGGTCCAGATTGGATAGCCCACATTCTAGGATGATCTTTCGAAGAGCACGCTCTCGTTCCTCGGCCTTACGTCGCAGGGCAGATATTTGGGCGTCGCGTTGAGCCAGATCCTCTGCGATCTGCCGTACGAGTTGCACAGCACCATGTCTAGAAATGAGACGTTCCAGGTGCTCGTCGTCAGCGAGGTGCAAGGCACCCGGTATTTTCTGGGTAGAGACCGGGGCATCTTCGAAGAGCGCACTTCGTGACTCAGCAGTCTGTGGCGATGAAGTAGCGAGTATGTCCACCACTGTGGGCGTTCGGGAACGTGAACCTCGAGTTGGCTGCGCAGGCAAGTTTGGATACCCCTCATTGTAGCTCTGTGGAGGACTTAGGGGTGGGCCATTACGCTGCGCTTTCGGCGAGAAAGATGGAAACGAGGTGAGAGACTTGTCGGATGCTGCTATGGAGGAAGCAGAGCTTGAGGGTTGAGAGGTGGTCTTCCTTGACTTTGCGGCGCGGACGGTACCAGACCGGTGGCTTCTTATTGACGTCGCAGACTGTTGCGAAACAGACCGTTCGAGAGGCACCGCGACCGCAGACTCGGAGTCCATCGCTTCGGGCCAGATAGCTTCATGATCATAAGAAGATTAAAAAAATTGGAGTCCAGGTTCGACGGAGAATGGAAAGGGAGACCAGCGAATTCAGGGAGAACCGGCCTGCAGCTATGACCACGACCAGTGATGGAGGTGGAGCATCGATAACAATGATATCGTGTCATGCAAGGGTTGTACCGCCGTGGGTTTACCCGATGATTGCCCTGCTTCCGCCCTACAGTATAAATGATACACGAAAAAGAGGCTGTCAGGCCAGGCCTTCTCAAATATCGGAAGTCCAAGGACGAACAACGTTCCATATAATAGTTGTTCTGACTGACTCCCGTCCTACTCATTGTTTTCCACGTCGGGTTTGCTGATGAGCCCATCCACAACGCTGCAAACCTGACCTTTACCCCGCTATATGCATAAAGGTGGGGCCGCTCAGACAGAATCAACAGCTTCACGTGACTTGAAAGTCTACGCCAATCAGAGCGGTGGATTTTGTCTGGCCCTAACGAGAGAGCACCACAACCCGATTTTTCTGAAATTCGAGAACGATTAATTTTTGGTCTCCTTCCAGCGAAGACGACAAACCTCAACGGCAGGACACCAAGCTCATTCAGCAACAATGAAGCTTAACATTAGCCACCCGAGCAATGGCTCGCAGAAGCTGATTGAGATTGAAGATGAGCGCAAGCTCCGTGTCTTCATGGACAAGCGTGTATGTGGTGTCCCAAGGGTCCCTCGACGCCGATATAGTGCGACCGGTGATGGGTGCAAGACCTAGGCCGGCCGTGCCTCTTGAGTATTTGCAAGCTAACGACGTGTTTCGGGATTGATAGATGGGCGCTGAGGTCCCCGCCGACAGCCTGGGCGACGAGTGGAAGGGCTATATCGTCCGCATCACCGGCGGCAACGACAAGCAGGGTTTCCCGATGAAGCAGGGTGTCATGCATCCTACCCGTGTCCGCCTCCTCCTCTCCGACGGCCACTCTTGCTATCGCGCTCGTCGCAGCGGTGAGCGCAAGCGCAAGTCCGTCCGTGGCTGCATTGTCGCCGCCGATCTCTCCGTCCTCGCTCTCTCCATCGTCAAGGTTGGCGAGACCGACATCCCCGGCCTCACCGACGTTGTCCACCCCAAGCGCCTCGGCCCCAAGCGCGCCACCAAGATCCGCAAGTTCTTCGGCCTCAGCAAGGATGACGATGTATGTGCAATCAAGCCCTACTATTCCGTCATCGCCTACCCGGTCGACTGCTGTGGCTGAGCCAAGCAGTCCGGGTAGAGTCTGAGATATACCATACAAGGAAGCTAATACAAAGCTCGTCTTTTTCTGGATTATAGGTCCGGAAATACGTTATCCGTCGCGAGGTCCAGCCCAAGGGCGAGGGCAAGAAGCCTTACACCAAGGCCCCCAAGATCCAGCGCCTGGTCACGCCCCAGCGTCTCCAGCACAAGCGTCACCGGATCGCTCTCAAGCGCCGCCAGGCCGAGAAGGTCAAGGATGAGGCCGTATGTGCACCGTGCCCATTTAGATATTATCTTGCGTGCTGACACAATGCTACAGAACGAGTATGCCCAGATCCTGGCCAAGCGTGTTGCCGAGGCCAAGTCCCTCAAGGCCGATCTTCGCAAGAGGCGTGCCAGCTCCATGCGCAAGTAAGCGTGTGGTGTTGGGTGGTAATGGATTCTGGTTTGCATTTTCAAAAGGGCTCATGGCGCAGGTGGGGTTGCCAATTCACTGTTGTTTTGTAGATGGCATCAAAATTCCCTAGGCAGAATATGAGAACAGGACTGGACGGTAACCACACGACCGTCTCGAATGAGTAGCTGCTTCCCAGCCGGATCCACTTCATTGACCGTCTCTTCTTCCGTCCCATGCGACGTATACTTTCAGTTCGACGGGCATGTTCTTAAGATCGCGTACCACCCTGCATATCGCTCCTTCCTGAAACACGGCAACACGGCATTTCTCGTGTTCTAGCTTGGAGTTGCAGACGACCTTACAGAGATTGGCGATATGGGCTTGACGGCCGTTCTCGTAGTGTTTGGAAAGGTACTGAGCAGGTTACAGGGCAAGATTTCGCTTTCGTGTCTGTGTATGCTTCGTTACAAGTATTAGCTTGGAAACTGTTTACCATCTTCTCGAGCGCATGTGAACCCTTTCTCAAACCAACTTTCGTTTATAATTGTTCTTGAAGGATACTGCAGCGTCTGGGAAGTTCATGAATCAGCTAGCTTGCAACATATTAAAACCACCACGATGAACCGGCCTCTATCCATAGAATTGTCCTACATGGGTATTAGTTGCGAAAGCATTTTAAATGAGTGGTCACCAACCAGACGCCAATCATGTATCATGTGGTATGCTACACGCTGCACATGATTATTATATGGATTTATGTCTGGAAGCAGCCGGGTAATCAACAAGGTGACAAGCGCTGCATATAAGTCGCAAGTTGTGATCCTGACAAAAGAAAACTTGTTCATGTTGTTGCTGCCTTGAAAGCTTTCGAATTCGCATGTAGAATGAAAGGACATCCACTGAACTAGCACAGGCCTGTCGTACTAGCCATGGGCCGGGAGCCCGTCTGTAAGTCGAAGTCTTCGATTCCCTCCAAGGCTTCACGAACACACCTCGAGGACATTTGCAAGTCTAGACTGCCCTACCATAAGAGTTCCAGGATATGTCGTTTGCTTCCTCTTCGCAGGTTCTTGAGAGGCGCACCACATGTGCTCTATAGTATCGTAAAGAACGCACACCGAACGAGGTTGACGCTGATGCAACCCATTATGACTCGCACATCTTAAATCAAGTCTGCCTTCTGTGACCCTGCATCCTCCACACGGCGTGCAAGTCGCATCCTGAAGATCTCATCCCATAGAATTGGCTTGATAAGAAGGGGCCAACTCACTCCTGGGTATCCCTTTCTGCGCAATAACTTCGTCAAGTCAAAAGCTCGACTCCATTTAGGCTAGTGGCAAACTGACAGATGTGGTTGAAGGCGCGGAGCCCCGTGCAATCACAACCTCATCACCTCGCATCACTTTCACAGACTCGTGTGAGTCGCAGCCTTGACAACCTTGAGCTCTAGGAATTTCCGCAGCCCCACCGAAGGTCTTCTTCTAAAACGTGGTTGCAAGTCGAGACCTGGACACTTCAACCGCGAAATTATCACCTTGAGAGTCACGACCTCGACTATCTTGACAGCCTGGGCATCTTTCTTCTCCACCAAGCCTAACAGCACTCCTCGACTGGTGCTTGTGCTCTTCGCAGTACATGCTCTGATTGTCTCTCAAGAATCGTTGTCTCTTTTTTCGTATCTTCCCGTCCCTTTCACCAGTTGTCTTAAGTTTCTTCCAAGCCTTCTTCTATCTTAGACGGCTTCCAAACGGCAAGCGGAACGTCGAGAGTGGAGGGACGTCGTTTCAAGCCCGCTTTCGTCGTCACGTGCTTGAGGTTTGCCAAGGAATCACTGCAGTGTGGAGCTGCTACAGAAGCGGCAGTCGCAAGTCGCCGCCGTTCAGGGTAAGTGCGCTGCTCATTCCCCCAAAAATGCTCATCATTCATCCATCGAGACACTCGTGTCGTTCCTTAATATCCAGCAATGACCTGACGGCGGTGGTGTGTTTCGGCGTAGAGTATGCCGAGTCTTACTAAGTGGCTTCTCTATTAGTATCATTGCTCCTCATTCGGTGAATACTGTGGACGTCCTCTCAAGCCACTGCTGCGCAGACCCGCCGAGCTCAAATGAGCTCGCAGCAGTCAAGGATGAAAACGCCCACTCGGCGGCTGCCGGTACGTGCAGCCAAGCTCCGGGGTAGGACCAGCCCTGCCCACCCCACAACTCCCCGACCGGGCGGCCGCGTCACACGGAGCTCCAACCCCGCCGGTCTCTCCGTCACTCCTTCCCCTTCGGCTTCCGCAACCAAGCGTGCAGCTTCGCCCGAGCTCGTGAGCTCCAACAAACGCAAAACTCGGCCACGTCCCAAATCTGGTCATTATGAGGAGTCTTCCGATGACGACAGAGAATCCGACGCTACTTCATCGGAGGACTCTGATAGTGACGACGACGATATGCCTTTACTGTCGCCGACTCCAAATAAGAAGAGTCGCGTGATGACTGCCACCTCCAAGTCTAAAGGAAGGACAGCTCTGACTAAGCATACCCCAAGCAAGGCTACTAAGAAGTCGAGGTCCAATGTGAGCGCTGTAAAACTCAACACGCAGGTTGTTGGTGTCAAGCCTGAACCACCCGTCATCCCCCCGTGGAATCAACTGCCTTATTACGTCCTCCTCCGCATATTCGAGTGCGCTGCCGGGACGCCGCTCACTTCGAGTGCCGCCAAATGGCTCCTGGACGTCAGCACGATCTGCCATGCTTTTACTGAGTCGGCATTGACAGCGCTCTACCGGCATCCTCCACTGCTTACATTGCAGATGGCTCATGGATTCTCTGATTTGCTATCGAAGTCCCCAGCTGAGACGTCATTCAACTACCGTCAGAAGGTAGAATGCCTCGAAATAGATGCCGGCGGTATTGCTTCGAAGACTTTCAAGGGTCGACACCTTGATTTCAAGACACTTTTCGCTAACGTCCCTCGTCTTGCCGAGGTGTATGTTTGGCATGAGAAAGATCAAGTCCCGTACCGCGAGCTGGATAAGAACCTCAAGTGGACATACCCAGCAGACATGTATCTTGCTCTTGGTGTCTCTTTCCGTCCCGGAGCGCGGGAGGGCGAGTTTTCACTCGTCCCTGCCACAGGCACCGCTTCTTTTCCGAAATTGCAAAGCTGGATGTGGAGCAGGCGTATGCTGATGGACTTCCCACTGGAGAAGCTCAGAGAGCTTCACCGATTCCCCTCTTTTCAAGGACTCCGGAAGCTCATCTTCACGAATTTCCAGCTCCCGTCTCTGAAAGCTCGAGACCCTGATGACCCTGAGGTCGTCCAAGCAGATGCGCAAATGGTTAACAACTTGGTGCAGTCCATCGCTGTCCTTCCAGATCTGCGACACCTTGTTGTCGAATGCTCGACAGTCGTTAATGGCCAGTTTCTGTCGCTGCTGCCAAAGTCAATTCAGCAACTAGAGCTTATCAACTGCTGGGAAGTCAAAGCTGACCACATGGCCGACTATCTCCTGTCGCACGGTAATGGGTTCCGCCACCTGACGCTCCATCACAACCAGTCGCTAAGCCTCGCTTTCCTGCCGGTACTCGCGAATGCATGTCCGCGACTTGAATCCCTGAGAATGAACCTGACTTATTTCAACCTCCATGCTTTCTACCGGGACTCCGACCCAGCCTATGACACCTTGCTGACTGCTGATCAAGTCCCGACCTGGCCTGCCACTCTTCGGCACTTAGACCTGAAAAATCTTCGCAAGTGGGACAAGGCTGCGGCGGAGATATTCTTCCAGTCGCTACTCGATAGCGCCCCTAGCCTCCATGGATTGCGTCACCTCGAAATCAAGGCCATGCTGGACATTCCGTTCCGCGAGCGTTCTCAACTTCGCGACAAGTGGGAGGCGAAACTGAAGCAGGTTTTCCTTCGTAGATGGATTGATCCCTTACCCAATTTCACTCTTCGTCCACAACCGCAGATACTCGAGACGGCTCCACCTGGAACACCCACGGACACGGGCCGGAAGAGGAAGCGTGGGAGTGGCGGGCTTTCGGGCACCACAAACCATGCAACTGCAACTCGCCGACGCAGTGGACGAATTGCAACCCTTCCATCCGGTCCTTCTTCTCGAGCCAGTAGCACTGGTCGGGAATTGAGGGCCAAAGCGGCGCGGCCAATGTATGCTGAGCCTGACACGGACGAAGACATAATGGATGATGACGGAGATGAGACTGAGCTGTCAGATGAGTCACCGGGCGATGTTGCCGGCGATTGTGATGACATGACTTTCATCCAGGGCTTGTGCGACGTGGTCGATATCCGTTTCGACAACCAAAAGCCAGTCGAGAATCAGTTTCGAATGGAGGACTTTCTTGACGACGATTCTAACGATCCGACTGATGACGACTGGGATGAGGACCACGAATCCGATCATGAATATGCTTGGTAGACTCTTGGTCCCGTCTACTTGAGCCAGTTCCAATCGTTGGATTGGTGATTACTTGTTCTGCGGCACCACATTTTGACTTTGGTCAAGCCAAAAAGAGCTTTGTGCTTTTGCAGGTTTGGTTGAAGTCTGTCCGCAATAAGGACAGTGTTGTCGAAGCTTGACGACCCTGGTACTGCTTTTCTTCGATTTGTGCCTTTTCTGCTTGCATTTCTGCCTTCTTATTTCTCGTCTTGAATTTTTCGACGGAAAAGAAGACTTTCATTCATCTCGGTGTACTACTAGGGTTATCTGGCCTGACTATGAGAGGACTTGGAAGGGCGTTCAGGGCTTACCTAGACTTGGCCTTCACAGGACCGGATTGGAACCGACGATCGGTTTTCATGGCATCCGGAATATGCGATTTGCTGGCTGCGGACGGATTGTTCTCTAATCTGGAGATCAGGCCAGCTAAAGAGCAAATGAGTGAGGGGGGCGACAGAAGTGTTGTTTTGTTCATTTGCTGTTTGATTTTGGCATGTCGCGTGGGCGCCTTGCAAGACTTATGTTGAAGTAGAAGGGCGACGCGGTGGTTGAAGGTTGTGAAGAGACCGTGGCCGGGACTGATTCTGTACTGTAGAAGCTGAGGTGGTTTCCTTTCTACTAGGATAACACGCGTCACGGCGATAACGGATCGAACCGGCCATACCGCTTCATCCTACTGTCAAGGCGATATTACCGAGCAGAAGAGACTCCGCCGTAAGGCAATCACAAGGGGCACAGTCGCCAAGTTGGTCAAGCAGAGACAAGGTCGTGCTTATTAGAAATAGACTTCTTTGTCGTACGTTCGCTGTCGCCGATGACTGGACCTGCACTTGTCCGTGGAGGGATAAAGCAAGTGACAGCTACAGAACTAAAGTCTTGTTTCCACCATTGAATCAGTCAGAGGGTCTTCTAATCCTCATACGTGGCGTGAACTAAGTCCATGTTCCGGAAGGCTCGCTGTATACAGCGCGATAGAAGAACTCTTAGTACAACAGGGACAATGCAATACATCCGTGTCAGATAATTCACGGCATTTTGGCAGGACTTGGGTGGGTATCAAGCAGATTCATTGTCTACTTAATAGATCCGTTCGGAATGCGGAAGATGCAAAAAGGTCGTGAAAGTCCGGGCACAGTCCCTATTTTCAATGCCCCCCAACGCCCAATCCATATTCCGTCCGTCAGATCTCGTCCCTTCGCGGATACACATTTTAGTGGCCAGCACGACGAGACTCAGCGATGACACGCTGCATCTCCTCGACCTTGCCCTTGGCGCGAGAGAAGGTTCCGAGCTAAGGATGGGTTAGCATATTGTGGAAGTGGTACTAGATGACGACAAATCATACCCTCTTCTTGGCGAGCTTACGAGCGCGCTTGTCCTTGCTGTTGCGAAGGAGTTCGATAACGCGGCGCTCATAAGGAGCGAGGCTACAAACAGAAAGCAGTTTAGCACTTTGTCCCGACAAGGACCCTGTCCCCTGTTGAATCTTGTGTTGGAGGCAAACTCACCCAGCAACCTCCTTGACGATGTCGCGAACGAAAGCGGTGCGCTTGCTCAGGTGACCCTTGGTCCGGCTGACGCGGGGCTTGACGACGCGAGCAGTGGTTTTCTGTAAGAGGCCAAAGAGACCCAGATAATCAGCCGACGTCCATCATATGCAGTCGTGCCTCGATGAAGAGAAGCAGATGCAAAGATCCTCCACGAGGTGAGACGGTGGGATTTATCTTACGTGGCCGCGGTTGATACCCTGTGAAAAGACGAGTTAGCCAGAGACACTTGAGAATGGGCACGATTGCGAGCAAGCCAGGTTGTCTTCGCTCGTTTGTGTGCCTGTGACAGTAGCGTGATTGATAGGACTTACGACTGTAAGCCCGGTACGGGCACCCTCCTTGGTGGCAGCCATCTTATTGATCGATGAATGATGCTGTCGTTAGTATGCGCTTGGAGGAGGAGGAGGAAGAATTCGTTGGATATTTTTCGATAAGAACAAAAAGTGCGGTTGAGTGGAGCTTAGCGATTGGATGTGGGGCTCTGAGGCAGAGCGACCACAATTCTGCTGCCGTCTTCCGCCTTTCTAGTCAACCCATTTTGATTGGCCAGATATCCCCGCTTCTGATTGGCCACTGATTTAATGCTGTTTTCAGATGACGAACATGAGCAGAATGACAGTCACCTAACAGATCCTTGCTGCCTTCTAGTATGTAGTGCTGAGGTCAAATTAAGCTTCACGATGACGGTCATATCGTACTCCTGATGCCAGTGTCAAGGGAGTTAGGTATTGTATTCGAGGCAGAACTTCAGCGCTGTCGGTTTCCGGAGCTGTGAACTAAGGCAAAAACGGATTGAGGTTACTTAGGTAGGGAGACGGAGAAATGCCCACGCTAATTGATGTCATGTCTTGCAGCTCTGGCGGGGACATAAAGATGGTTAGCTAAGCTTGTTCGAGCTCTACAAGCGCAGCAAGGATATGTCTGTGATAGCCCTTAGAACAAAACCCGAAGAGTTAACAATCTTGGATACTAGACTCAGTACTGACGGCTTTGCCAAACACCACTCCAAGCTCGCTGTGAATGTCAAGTCTTGTAGTACTTCAACATGTAAAGAGCAATTGAACTATGATCGTCGAAATTGAGCACGTTACAGAGGACGGGTTAGAACTTTCTCTAGACCTTGTCAGTCCATATGGATTTCATGAACGATTGAATACAACACCAAACATAAGTCCAAATGTTGTCCCCAGCTATCAATTTAATCAGGTACCTAGGAAGTGATATCAAGATACGGACTGTTTGCTGCTGTTTAGCCATTGCGATACTCCTTGCTTGAATACAGCAATGGGCCCACAGCAATTGCAAGTAGCAAAGTGAGGCGGCCAATATCCACCTGGGCAACACGGCTGATTCTAGCCAAACATGATTGAAGCTACGTTTGTCAATTCTGATAATGATTTGGTTAGTTTGATATTTTATTCGGGGATGAGTAATGGTACATCGTTATTCTATTCAGTGGAAGCAGTCGAAGTCAGTACTCCACGGCTTTGATGTACCACGATAGAGCTGGGGACCTTGTACGACAAGTTTCTGAGTCTCTGAAGAGTTGATAGCCCCTACATGAATCGTTCTGGACAGTGGAGCACAACCTTGGATATGATAGTTCACTGACCTAGAGACAACTGTGGCCTCATCTCATCCAAGTCGCCGAGGCCTGGGTCAAGTTTGGTAAATCTCTGGACTCGATGTAAGTCTATAAGTCTATCTGGGCTTGACTTCAGAAAAGCCTTGCTGATATGTACAATTCAGAGGCAACAATGTTGTTGAAGCAACAGTTAGGTCTAGTAGCTAACTTCCCTGCGACGTCATCATTTTGCATGTAAATTCCACTCGAGCTAATAGTAGTACAACAAAAATCATGACTCGTCCTAATCCCAAGGCGTCAGGCAAACGGCCAAAATTCTACCAAACTAAGATTTTTCTGAAGTGTGATATTTACCGTGGACACTTCTATCAGCCATGATTTCCATTCCAAAGTTACAAAGCATGATACTGCACCTTATGGATCTCTTGGTATCCCATCTTTTGAGGACGTAATGCTCCGTCTCTAAGCATGCCCAATGATTGACTGAAGTCTACCTAGGCGTAGTTTACAGGCGATCAGTCTGCGCAAAGTCAGGACCTGAAGACAAGACCTCGTCCTCGACTGTCAACTTACGACAGTGCCTTCTTAGTGTTATCGCAAACACATCTTCGGTACGTAGAATGATAGGCATCTAAGTCTAATCTGCAAAATAGCAGAGATGATTTGGGAGGACGTTAAATGCGTGCTAGGATTTTTAGTGTAGCACCTCAGGAGACGGTGCCAACGACTTAACAGGAACCCTTTTATCTTACGGAAACAAGGAGTCTGTAGGATCCACCAGGTACCGGTACGTCTGAACATAGAGCAAATACCCTCTCCTGTTTGGAGGGCTACGTGCTGTAAGATTGCTCAAGTGGTTGGGTCTGTCTTCTAAGAGGAGGGANGTTCCCAGGTGCGAGAGGGCGTCATGAAATAGCCTCTGGTGCCCCTGACGCACAGACTGGTGCCCCTGCCCGAGGCACCGTCTGAAACCCCTGGGTTGCTGCCCCCTGTTCCTACCTCCTAGCTAGATATTCCAACAGAGTCAGTCTCAAGCCAATCCTGAGCTCTCGATTCCAAGTTTTCTTGAAGGACATATTGACTTTACAAAGGCAAGAGCCCACGACTGTCCATTGTGCCTTCGCCATAGACGTCTATTTGTCTTTCTCGGGAATATCAATATTTAGCACCATGGTGCGTTCGTTGTCTATTTCCACACCTCTTTTCGACATCGCCTTACAAGTTCTTAACCCAGGAATGGTTGGGATCATCAGTTAGCTAATAACCACATCTATGTAGTGCTTACCAGTATCAAAATCGATTTGACAACTCTGTAACTGTCAAGGCCTGTGTTGGACCACACACGCATGTAGTCGGCCCTTCCATTTTGTTCTCCCATTAACTTGAAGCAATATCTCTCGCACTCAAAGAGGTCCGAAACTGTACGTCTGAGAGGCAAACTGATTCAACCCTAATTTCTCGGGCAGTATATGAAGCGAGGACAATTTCTTCAACTCACAGTATACGTTGTTGTATTGAGCATCTTCAGAAATAGAGGCTAACCACGGGCCATCCTCTTTGATTCGAGTTCATGACATAGTAGCAAGCCGGGCGTCCGCAGTGTATTCAGGAGAAATTAGTCACCTGTGCAATGTAGGTGATATATACATGTGCATCTGTCCAAAACCTTTTGAATTGCATTAGACGGTGGGTATGGATCTAGGATAACAGGAAAAGTAATAATTGGGTAGAGTGGGCTCTGGTGAGATATTCGCAGACAGCCCTGTGATGCCACACTTGAGTGTTACCTGGGCATCTCGCCCGTAACACATCTTGTTCATCTTTTACACCACAAGCTGGGACTTCGTGCTCATCGCCTGTCTTTCTAACATGACCTTGATCAGTCTATGATTTTGATTCCAGTCTGTAATCTACTACAGAATACACTTATCGGCTCCGCCGTCTCCCCCAAAACTGGAAACTCATACTGAAGACTCAATTTTGAGTTACGATTCGCCGTGGCCCGCCCACCCTGTTTTCGCAGGGCTGTCGCCAGCATTGCCTATCAAAAGCAGAGAGCTGGGAATAGTGTTATGCCCCTAAGATGGCATCCCGAATAATAGGTCATCCGTATATTGTTACTGGTTTTAAATAGATGTCTTGGTCACTTGAAGTTGATGGTCAACCAAGACTCCGAAACCTGGACGCTGGAACCAGGAGAAAGCATTCGAAACCAACAGCAGAACACTCTCTGTCTAATACTGTTACAACGGACAACGCAGAGAAATCAGCTATAAACCGTAATTTTATCATCATGTCTCTGACCAGGCAAGCTTACGGTGCTCTTGTGCATCTCTTTCCCATTGCAGCATTGGCGCACTCATTTCCGCAACCTTACAACCCGAGCCCGGCTCAAAACGCAAGTCAGCGGTATCTTTCCCCCTACAAACAGGTCACATTAAAAATGTGCCTCAGTTTCTCCGGAATCCGTCTTGAGGGGGGCTGTGACGTTGCCCGATCTGATGAGGGGAATGTTCTAAGTCGACAGCCTTGTAAGTGGGCTTCAAATTTTGCCACAGCGGTTCTGCTTCTCAATGAACACAAGAAAAACGCATGGCAGGTGACCGGGGAGTAAAGTATACAAGAATTTCAATCTGGAGATGTGATTATTTCGGGAGTGGCATCAGATGAAGCTGCACGATCCTTATGTGGCCAGAAATCAATGGTCGCGACAATTCATGGAAGGCTGACGTCCCAGCTCCAACTCCTACACCCCAAATAAGCTTATCTTTGATGATTTTCTCGCGCAGCTCCTGTATTTTTCCTGGTATTTGGAGCTGCTTGAAGACCTGCTGGAGATGTCGGAGGGCTGCGAAAGCAGCTCGCAGCCCCCGTCACAGCACCGGGATTACCCAATGGGAAGGCTGACCCCATCGACACACACGCCAGATCATCGGCTGATTTCAAAAACTAATTTTGCTACCACTTGATTCAGTTATTCTCCATTCACCTTCTTGTACTATCCCAGGTCAATCAAGGATACATGCTTTCACCTTGCATTGTTTACCTGGCTCCAGAATTTAATACGTGTTTCGCCCAAGCGCGGGGCCGAGGTTTTTGGAAATCAAACGAGCCAGCCATTATATTGTTCGAGACATCTTCATCTCTTTCATGCCCAAGCAGCAGTTGCGCGAGGTCTGCTATATAGGCAGCAATTATCCTCAGACGACGCGAAGGTGTTGAGATGTAATATTCTTTCTCCAGCGCGATACACTTCCTACGTCTTCTCCTGTCCAACATCTCCCCTGGATTCTCCGCCTTGCAAATCAGCTGCCCGCGCAGATTTCTACCTTCAATCGTCCTTTCCTTTGCGCCGTTTGCTCTCGCCGACGACTTTATATCGTAAGGTCAGTCTAGAGGTTTACCTCTAGGGATATCGCAGCTAGATCCCTAAAGGCCGCGGCCCTGCATCCAGGCTGGCCTTCATTTCGTCAACAGTGGCTTTCGGAACCCCTTGCACTGTTTACCTGGCAAGTGTTTTGCGCTAATAGAGGGGTACCTTGATCCCCGCTGGCACTAAGCGCTAGAGCTAGGTACCAACCTACTGCAAGAATTACGCTAACGATGTCAGGTTAGAACAGAGACACATCATTGGCTCAGAGACGCCTTAGTCGGAACACGGCGGCCCAGTATTAGGAGGAGCAGGCTGGATTCTGGGGATCGCGATATCTCAATTTCCTCAGTCTCGGTTCCGGTACGCGTCTCTCCTCCCTTTTTCCGTCAGCTTGTATCACCGCCTGTCTCCGTCTTTGTTCTTGCATCATTGCGTATTTTCTTTTATCTTGCATCTCTTCAATCTCTTATATTCTACATTCTCAGCTGGCGTCTTATAACGGATCTCATACCGACACGGCCCATAATTCACGACTCATCCAGGCGGGCCATTCCTCACTCGCCACGCTGTTAATACCATCGGTAAGAGCATGGTTTACAATGACTATACTGATCAAGCATCGTTGCACGCTCTGCACGGTTGTCTCATATATTCACTTGCTGTATTTATTCACAACCGCCTGCATCGATCAGCTAATTTCTGCCTAGCTGTACAATGCCGTCTTTCATGGACGGATCCTTCTCTTGACTTGATCTTATAACCTCTTAAGTTCGGGTCGCCTCTCAACCTTCGGGGTCAACGCATTGTATTCCCCTTCAGCTCTACCCATAATGGCGCGAAACGCTTCTCCAGGCGTGCCCAGCACAATCCACCGCAAACCTCCCTTTCTCCACCGCAACTGGCTCGCGGCTATGGGGAGCAACATACGCCACGCTGACCATGATGATGATGATCACCGCCCAGCCAAGCGTCGGCGTGTCCATGAGAACTCACCAGACTCTGGAATTGGACTGGAAGCACTTGACGCAGTCTCGCTCGCGAGCGACAACGGTCAGACTGAGAAGGCTATGCGCATCGAAGTGCTGAAAGTCGTTCACAAAGACTCAGCCCGGGTCAGGACTAATCTATTCAGCGGGCCTTTACCTCTTCAAGTTGACGGATTTGATGCAAAGGCCCGGTGCCGTATCTCCATCTCTGGTCATGGGGAAGACGGCGCGGAGCGCCCTCTGCTGGTCGATAGCCAGATTTGCATGATTAAGACCTACAAGAATCCTGCTGGCCCTTCTCGTATGGTGCGCATCCACCTACCGCAGCCATTCCATGTGCCACAGGACAAGATACTTGTCCCCCGAGATGACGATGACGTCTTTGGCCTTGCGGAGCGTTATTCTGCTCGTATACAGTTGGAATCTGCTGGTGACCCTAACTGGCCACCCGATTTCTTAGACTCTGCCAACAACGGCACCTGGTTCGCCAACTCAGAGTCCACCCCTCGACGACAATGGATTCTCCATACTGCTATCGAGGACCTGTTTCAGTGCCATCGCAAGGCACTGCCGTTGAGCATAGCGCCGCGACCAAATACCCTGCTTATTACTGACTACATTCTTGACGTTGACGTGAGGTGGGCGTCTGCTCTGTCGGCTAAGACGATGAAACGTCTGGACAAGGATGTCCGTCCTTCGATCACTTGTTTTGGTGATGGCGATGTGATGGATCTGGATACTCCAGTCGGTAATGGGTTGAATGGCCACTCGAATGGTGTGAACGGCGCAAACGGCTCAAACGGCTTTCATGGTCATGACGACAAAGCAGAGTTGGATAATGCTGAGCTAGACGATGTTGACGATCATGCCGAGGGAGACCTAACGCCTGGACGGAGACGAAGACCTCGGCCCCAGATCAACTACAATTTGAAGTTGCTGAGCGACAAGGCGCAGAAGAAAGACCGCCGAAAACGCCAAAATCAAAGGCCAAAGAACGGCACTGGGGATTTTGGAGACGACTGCGGTGTTACCTACCTCTTTCGGGAGCAGTTCCATCAGGACGACTTTTCGTGTGTTCTATGCGCGGTACTCCTTCCAAGCTTCGCGCTGCTTCGCGCCCATTATAAACTCGCGCATGACGACTATGCCTTTGAGTTTCAGATGCAACCGAGAATTGTCAGTATAAGCCGCCACTTTGGCCGTCCTGGTACTCCGTTAAAGCCGGAGGTTTATCAACTGGGTCTACCACGCGGACCACTGGATCTGCCGGCATACCTGGATGGTGACGATTCATGGATCACATCCCGCCAAGGATCCGAGAACGGCAGGGAACTGGGACCGGTAAAAACAGTCGCCGCAAGAGCTGTACGTGACGAGGTGAGTGAAGTTCTCCTAAGCGCAGAAGACTATTTGAAATGCAAAAGCTGATGAAAGCAGGATAACCTCGTTCCCACTGGAAAACCGAAGAGGATAACCGTGCCCAAGACCAAGACAACCCTCTATCACCCGCTCAGTAGAGCACCTCTAACACCCGGCACCCAGATAGACCGTTTTGTAGCCGACGAGAGCTGGCTGATCCACAAGCATCGGGATACGTTGGGGGACTTCACTGACGTTGACATGAACGAAAAGGAGTTTATGAAGATGTGGGATTCGTACTTCCTGCCCCTTCATCTGTCCTCAGAGCTCTTCCTTCCCCCTCGTTACCTGGCTTTTGTGAAGGAAAAGGCGTCCTGGATCGTAGCGAAGGACTCGCGTGCCATAGAGTTCAGCAAGCATATGTCGGTGCTCCAGATCAGGGGCGTGATTAACGACTCTCACGTGATTAAGGCGTTGAACTTCATCCAGGAGGCCAGAGAGGCGAGAGATGCGGCACAGGCGAAAGACGGGAGCGAGCTGAAAACACCGGCAGAGGCAATAAATGGGAGTGAGTCAAACAAGGCAGCAGAGAAGGCGGGAGAAGCTGCAGGAGCAAAGGAGCCGGTCGAGCGGCCGGAAGAAACGCCTAAGAACACTGAGAACGGGTGCGCTCGCTGTGGAAAGTTTGTGGAGAAAGGACCGGCGTGGTTGTGTTGTTCTGAACCGGTAAGTTGATTTACGCGCAAGATGCTGTTCGCAACCAAACTTTGAATAATAATGCCGACAACGGGTATTAGGACTGCCCAAAGCCACTGTACCATGATTTCTGTGCTACGGAGAACACGTGGCCGACCAACGACAGGGACAAGTGGAAATGTAATGACTGCTGCATTTAGAGGTGCCAGGTTGGAAGCATTGAGAGCGGGGGGCGGAGAACATCCGGGAGACTGCGAAAGCAGTAGTTCTGGGGTATTCGGATTCAGAGGCTTGATTCTTGGCATACGAGGCGTTACTTCTTCAATCTGTTTGAGAATTATGGGTGGTGCGGCGCCAAGCTTTTCGTAGAGGAGGAGACGCGAAGATAGGGGCCAGGACACGGGGTTGCGAGGACAGCAGATTTCTGTAGCTGACTTGTTGTGTTGGCAAGGAAATCGGAGCTTGTCAGGCTGCTATAACGAGTGATTCGGTTCGACTGTGACCATCTGTTTTCAAAGCTGGTACCCTTCGAAAATCGATATTTTGTTAGCAGAAACAGGGAATTATTTAATAGAATTACTGAGATGGAAAGGCGAGATCAATGTGCAAGGCTGGTTTGCAGCCTTGTCAGTAATTCATTATTTGCTGGTGCTCAGCCTTGCGGCCCAGATAGCGTCAACCTTTGCCTTTCACTGGCAGGAGAAAATCGCAGGCAGTAGCCGCTATCAAGTTGTCGTGCACGCCCGTGCTCCCTTGACATGGTGGGCGAAAGCCATGCATGTCCAGATAGCAACATGCATGTCCAGATAGCAAAGAGATAGACATATCTTAAAACTACGCATAAGTTATAACCCACACGTTGTCAAGCAGCGGACATCAAAATTTCGAATGTCGAATTCAAACATTACCACTGTCATAGCACGTACTGCATATCCGCACAGCTATGGCAGCCTGTGGCCAGTCAGCCGCCGAAAACCATTTTCAAAACTGCAATAACCTCCTATTCGTTCCATGTGATATCGATACAACATACTCTCTAAGAGCGAGTCCCTGTCACTGCCCCTTAACTCCCTAGAACCGATACTTAGGTTCCTTCTTCTTCTCTTCCCGCCTGCCCTCATCTCTCTTCTGCCTCTTCCGGTGTTCCTGCGCAATCATTTCGCTCAAATCGTCGTCAAACGAAGACTTGGCCCACTGTGCGCCCGGGCCCTCTTCTTTCCTTCCGGCTTCGTACCGCTTCCTCAACTCCTCTTTGCTGAGTCCCTCACCGCTCACCAGCGCGTCAGGATCGAGCGCGACGTCCACGTCACCCGGCTTCTTCCTCTTGCGTCCCGCATCGTCATCCTGCCCCAGAACAGGCACGGCGGGTTGTTTGGACAGATCGTACGTCCGATCGCTGCCAAAGAAACCCTCCACCCTGCCCTGGCGCTCGGGCACGACCGTATACGCCGACCTAGGTGCCGCCTCTTCCGTCTCGTAGCCGGCCCGCCGCGTCGTTTTGCGGAGGTCAAATTCACCCGCCATGGCTGTCTCGACTCCAGAAGGTAGGTCCGTCCGGACCGTGCTGGCATAGCCGCCCGGCGTCTCGAGGCCACTTGGTGTTTCCAGACCTCCGGCGGCCGGCGGGGCGTCTTCGTCCTCTTCTTCCTCTTCCTCGTCGGATTCCTCCTCTTCTTCGGACTCCTCTGCTGGCGGCTGCAACTCGCCCCATAACGTGCGCTCGACGGGCTCACCTGTCGGGAATGATTGCGCTTGTTGTGGCTGCGCGGCAGCCGCTTGTTGGAATCCTGGCTGGCCTGGTTGTTGTCCGGGTGCGCCCAGGATGCCAAAGATATCGCCCCCGTACAGCGGCCGGTTGTACTCGTCTAGAGGCGGTTTGCCCCACTGACCAGCTTGGAAGCCCCAGTTCGCACCTGGTGGTAGAGGAGCGTTGAGACCAGGTATTTTGAGAGTCGGATACGAAGGTGGTGGGCCGAGACGCTGCTGTTGGAGGAGCCATGGTGGCGGAAAGCCCGGCTGCATACCGAGCGCCTCTTTTAGCGCGTCGCTGAGCTCACCGGGTTTGAAGACGCGGTAGTCCGCCTCCCACTCCTTGCCCTCATGATAGACATCTCCAAATCTGGTGAGGTCTGGCTTTGTCTGGAAGCGGAAGAATGCGTCGTACAGTTTGGAGTAGTCGATGTCGAGCTTGCCCATTTTTGGCTGAACGCGCTCACGCTGCTTCTGTTTTAGGCTCTGCTCCGCTTGCTTTTCTAGAACGGCATCTCTCATCTCGGTAATACCAGTCTCAGCGATGAACTTGGGCAGTTTGAATGGTGGCTTCTCGATGCCCCGCTTGCTCGAGAGATATTCTCTCTTCAAAGACCAGTGTCCCGGGACAGGTACGATATTCCGTTGTGCTTTGATCTGTACGAGCAGACGTGGATCCGATGACGAGACATCGTTCCATTCGACAACCTCCGGGTTCTTCACCAGTGCCTTGAGCTCTGCGATCGAGAGCTTATTCAGCTTCTTCCTTTTCTTCTTGGAGAGCTTCGTCTCTCCGGTAGCCTCCTCTTCCTCGTCTGGAATCTGGTCGTCGTCGTCGAAGAAAACATCGCCTCTGTTACCCGCGTTGGCCTCTTTCGTGATATCCTCATCCTCCAGGCTCATACCGAATCTGTTCAATATGTCCTTGTACATGGCGAATGTCGGGTCGTCCTCCTCCTCCAGAGGTATGAAGTCTGGCGCTGGTCCGTCTGCCTCCTTCTTGTCTTCCGTGACCGGTTCTTTCTTGACTTCAAGATCAGTTGCGTCCCCTTTCGCTGATGTCTCATCTGCCGCGGCATCTCCGTTGGTTTGAGGTGTGACATCCTTCTCTTCGGTTTTCACTGGCTGTAATATATGAGTTAGCAAGGCGGTAGACTGTGATCTACCGTAGAGTTATCACGCACCTCGGCCTGGGCTTTTTTCTGTTCCTTCTTCTTCAGCCGGCGCATTTGATTCTTCGTCATTTTTGTTGCCGCCATGTTGACCGGGTCTTTGGCAGACAAGCTGCCCTTCCCTTGAGATACGAGGAAGAAGCTGATTTCAAGACGCTGGTAGCATTTAGAGCACGATATTGTCTAACCGGGGACGGTGAGTCGAATCGAGGGCGCAGAGCCAAGCGATGGCTAGAGGCTAGATAATGTGAGGTTGTGGATTGCTTCTGTACCGGAAAGCTTCACAGAGCCTCTCAAAAAGAAAGATGGATCCCAGCCTGTTCTGAGGCTGAAAAAGGTCCGTGCACGTGGGATGGTAGATGCGGTTGTGCTCGGGCTGGTCCACTTGTGGCGGTACGTAGTTCCTTGGCTCCAAGCTGGCGCCGTAGCACGGGCGACTTCCAATCGATTTCGAGAATGGAACATCATGTTCCCACTTGGCACTTTGACGGATTGAACTGCAAACCGATTCGTAATTTCATTCCAAGTCGAACAAAACACCTGCAGATGCGATCGTCACGTCCCACAAGTCTCGAAACGACGGACTCTGGAACCCCACCGAGGGCTGAGTTCTCTCCCTGATTGCGCCTTCGCTCGATTGCATCCTTCAAACAACGACAAGCAGCCATGTGCATGTGAACGCTGCCGTCGTATTCTCGCCTCGGGCTCTACACGCCATCCATTCGTTTAGTTCCTGCTTCCTCAGCGGCTCCAATCCGCCATGCCGCATTCCACTTCGACGAGCTCGCACATGCGCGCAGCCTCGCAGCACCGCTCATCTAGTTCAAAGCCGCACGGAGAGCCGAACGGCGACTCCAACAGTGGCACCGAAAAGTTTCCCGACTTTGACGTAGGTGTCACCAATGCGCGGTCGTCGAGCCCTCTAAGACCGAATGGCTACGCACTTGGTGGTCCTTCCCACGAATCCGGTGATCGCTGGCAGGCGCGAAGAGATAGTCGGGTCAGATGGCATCAAAATGGGCCTCAAGTACACGGACAAGGACACAACAGAAGAGCGAGTATCAGCCAGACTATTCGCCACATGAGGTCGGCAAGCGTGAGCCAGAATGCACAGGAGATCGCTGGCGCTCTTCGCGCGCCAGTGTCGTGGAAGCTGATCGTAGGTTACCATGCCAGAGCTCCTCTGCTCGAAGCAAGCATACTGATATTCCCTTCTTAGGCGCTGTGCGTAACGTGGTACTGGTCCTCGGCTTTGACAAACACCTCATCGAAGACCATCTTGACGGCTTTCGACAAACCGGCAACACTTACTATAATACAGTTCGCGTTTGTAGCGGCGTACTGCTTGCTATTCTCCTGGCTTGCATCCGTTTTCCCTCGCCTACGGACCTCAATACCAGCCTTGAAGCACCCTATACGCTATCCGTCCAAGGATGTTATCATGACTACCCTACCACTTGCTGGGTTCCAAATAGCAGGCCATCTGCTCAGCTCGAATGCTACCTCCAAGATACCGGTGTCTCTCGTGCACACCATCAAGGGACTTTCCCCTTTGTTTACAGTGCTTGCATACCGGTTTATCTTCGACATCCGATACCCAAGAGCAACCTATCTATCACTTATACCACTGACAATCGGTGTCATGCTTGCCTGCTCCGGCAAAAATGGCTTTAGCGGCCACGTTTTGGGAATATTATATGCCCTGCTTGCGACAATCGTCTTTGTTACGCAGAACATCTTCTCGAAGCGGTTGTTCAACGAAGCTGCCAGAGCAGAAGCAGAGGGCTTCAACGCCAAATCTCGAAAACTCGACAAACTCAATCTACTCTGCTACTCCTCTGGGTTGGCCTTCCTTATCACTGGCCCCATTTGGTTCTGGAGCGAGGGCATTGGTATCATTGGCGACTTTCTCTGGGATGGCTCAGTTGACCTTTCGCAATCACCCAACTCGTTCGACCACGGCCGCTTGACGCTCGAGTACGTCTTCAATGGCACCTTCCACTTTGGCCAGAACATCCTGGCCTTTGTGCTGCTCTCCATGGTTTCGCCCGTAACCTATTCGGTCGCGAGTCTTCTCAAGCGAGTATTTGTCATCTTCATTGCCATCATCTGGTTCCGGAGTCCGACAACAAATCTGCAGGCCGTTGGAATAGGTCTGACGTTCTTCGGCCTCTATCTATATGATCGCAGCAGCGAGAAGAACAAGGCGGATCAGCGTGCTCGCACTATGACCGAGACTCGGGGTGAGCAGCTATTGCCGCTCAGCACGAAGAACAACTTTGTCCCGGGCCAGGTCGCCCCGGTGTTTGAGAGCCCGGTTCCCTTGAATGGACAGGCGCAACACCATCCTCAGGCGAACGCTGTCCCTTACATGAACGGCGACGGCCATAAGAAGTCTGATGATTTCGGACGCGAACGACCGAGGGGTAACAGTAACGCCGCTTGGCTTCCTCCAGGCACCAAGCAAGAAGACACGTGGCGAACAGGCGACAAGAATGTCTCGGCCGCCGCTTGAATGACAGACTTGCTGATTGGGTGTCTCCTGGCACACGTATCATTTTTGGCATGTTGTTTGAATTTAGTGACGGAGGACATGGAACAGGGAATGTTTGGGAATGACTAGGAACAAGAGGATAACTTTAAAGATGTTTTGGCGTTTACGGATTTGGCACGAGTGCCTTGCTTGCTCCGTTGCTCCTTGTACTAAGGGCGGAGGCGTGCATGTTGTATATAAAAGTCTTTAGACTCTGCATCGAAACTATGACGCTTGATAGATGCACACTTTTGATAGATGCATAGCCAATGAGATGCACAGATCGAAATCAGATGTAAAAGAGCAATGCTCTCGGTTTTTGGCGATTAGGCCATACTTCAAATATGGGACTACACATTCAAGCAGTCACCGAGATATCAGATATATGAATCACCAACCCTAAGACTCGACCAACCACTCCTCAACCTCAACTCCAATACTCCTCCCCAGCCCCCTAACGACCTCCCAACCCACATTGACCCTCCACTTACCGCCCCTATCCATCACATCCGCGCCCCCCGTCCCGCCAAGCCGAACCAGCAGCCTCAGGCTGGCGAGCGTTGCTATCGCCATGCCCACGTCGCCGTCCATGCCGACCGCGTCGCCGTCCTCGCGGCTCCACCGATCGTCCCACTCGCGCCTCACGGCCGCGAAGACGGCCAGCATGCGCTCGAGCACGAACGCGTGGGCCCCGAGCAGCTTGCGCGCTATCTTGCGGTGCTGCTTGTTCATGTTGCGCCGCGCGGGGCGGTGCGTCGAGAGGCCGCCGCCGCGGCGGCGCCGGCGGCCGTGGTGGTGCGTCGAGAAGAGGGTCAGGTCGTGCCGGGCCGCGTTGTGGGATGCTAGGTAGGCGGCTAGCAGGAGGAGGCGGGCAGTGGTGGGTAGGAGGGCGGCGAGGTCCGAGTGGCTCGGCCTGGCGGCTAGTGGCGGGGCGGGCTTCGTAGGTGTGGATGTCGTTGCTGCTGTTGTGCTGCCATTGAGAAGAGTTTGAGGCGGCGCTGCGACTCTGGTGCTGACGATGCCTGGGTCGAGGAGCCGCTCGTCCTGGAAGTGCACGCGGGCTGCCACGATGAGCTTGGAGAACTCGCGGGGGCCGTGGGTGCCGGCTAGGATCGGGGCTGTGAAGCGCGGCCAGAGGGCTTCGCTTGCGTGTCGGAAGGCGGGGAGGGTTCGGGCTGCGGCGCGGGTGAGGGCGTCGTGGACGGCGGAGGTGAAGCGCGTCCAGAGCTCGGATGTTTCCTGGGGAGTAGTGTTGGGGAGGGTTGGCGGCGAGGACAGCGCGAGAATGGAGACGAATTCGGCTTTGGTGTAGTTTGGAAAGAGGATGTAGGGGACGGAGGAGATGTGGAGGAAGTTGGCGGGTGGCGAAGTTACGATGAAGACTGTCGTTAGGCAGGGGATCTGGATAATGGGGTTAGCCGTAAGCATAGACTTTGTCCAGAGGTGCGGTGTGGTCGACTCACGAGCTCAGAAAGCCTTGCCAGAGCCGGCAGCAAAGTTGGTGGAGCCTCGCGTTGTCGATCAACGGCATCGAATACGAGGACGAAACGGGAGTCTGCTTGTCGTTGTGTGTGCTGGGACGAATAGAGCAGCATCTTAGACAGCTCTACAGTCAACTGTGATAGGTTCTCACAGCGCGCCGACCTATTCTCCCACCCCAATGCGTCGGCAACACCACTGATCGTCCTCTCTAGGAGATGCCGTCCCGTAATGCATTCAACTGAGTTTATTACGGCGTATCGGAGAAGCCTGGTCTCTTCGGGGCCGTTGTCAATTCCAGCCAGCTGCTCGAGGACGGCCTCTGTAACCGTGCTCTTGCCGGTGGCCTCGGCGCCGTGGATCACAATGTTTCGACATGGTGCTGCATGTGGCTATGCAGATTTAGCTGCTATTCGAACGGTGGCCTTTCTTTTCACCAGCGCCGACTTACGTAGACTAGCGTGGCCAAAGTCCTGATCTGGCTTTCACGACCAGGAAATCTTTGAGATAATGTGCTGAAGATGAGCTCGTCTGGAAGAAGACGAAAGTCCATCGCAACCAGTGGGCCAGCTGGACAATGTTTCGAGATAAAGTGTGAGGATCAGACAACCACGGCAGAGGCAGGCCTGGTGTCAAGCTTCGTCGTTAAAATGCATCTACTTTACATGGCCGTCGCGTCACGACGCGCCTATCTTCGCAATGAATTGGAGAAGCTAGTTCAACCCCTAACCCTGATGACGACGACCCCGCACGTACAGGGCTGAAGCACCGACGATAGGGAATCGAATTGTGGCCCGCATGCTCGGCACGGTTACCGGGCAGTAAGCAGGCTGCCTTTTTGTTCCGATAGGGCGGTCATCTTGGTGGGCTCGTGGATCGAGAACTGCCATGGAAATCGCTGGATCTCTTCCATCCACATGCTTCATAGCTCATGAAACTGCCTTTCCATTTCAACCTTAGATCTCATCGCTCTTTTACTTCGCACTCTTCTTTGCGTCCCTGCTTTAAGCTTAGCGCCGATCCATCTTGCCAGACGTACCGCGCAGGGTCCATATCTGTATGAACCATACCGTGCTACGTACTCACAGCATTGTCACTCGGCCAAGAGCAGCGCAACAGCGTTTGTGACCCGGCATTTGACAGGGCTCCCACAGTCTAGGCACTGAAAGCCTCACAGCAGACGGCCACGGGCCACGGTCAGTCAGATCGTGGATGTATGCGATCCATTTGGACTGAGGCAGGGCAACGAAACGACTGTACGGAGCCTGACCTGTGAACGTCGAAGTTGATGCATGATCGCATAAATACATGACGCCATACTTATCGTTGGTTGATTCTTGTCCGGTTCTTGGCTCTCTATTACCTGGTACAATTTCGGATCGACCTCCAAGTTGGATCATATCATCATGGCCTCTCACGATGAGAGGGAGCAGTCGGTGCCTGTTACTGATAAGCCGTACCATTCGAAACGGCCGCATCGCAAGTCACGCGCCGGTTGCCGCAACTGCAAGGCAAGAAAGGTGAAATGCGATGAGGCGCGTCCATCTTGTCGAGCATGTACCCTACGGAAGGAGAAGTGTGCCTATCCCACCCCATCCACTTTAGCCTCGCCAAAATCAGACAGAGGCAGCCAGGCATCACGACAGTCGTCGGTTCGCCTAGCTACTCCAGAAGGGGACACCAGCACGAAGAGTGATCAGAGCATGCTCCTATTGACGGAGCCAGCTTATTCACCGCCAGACACAGACGCCACGGACATGAAACTGATCTGGTTCTACACGACAAAGACGTACGAGTCCTTCAGCACGAATGCAAGCAAGGTCCCCGCGGTAGATGATGTGCTCAAGATCAAGGTCATACAATACGCATTCTCCACCCCTTTCCTGATGAACACGATCCTAGGTATAACCGCCCAGCACATGAACTTTCTCAACGTCCCGGTACCAGAATCGAAAGCCATCGCATACCGTGCGAACGCCTTCGCAGGCTATCGCAAAGCCATCGAAGAAGCCAAGCCAGAGACCTACCCAGCATTGCTCGCCAGTTCGCTCCTCCTCTGCGCCGTATCCACCTCCCACTTCAGGGAGGAGGACGCTCGGCCGCTCTACATCCTCGATTGGATCCTCGTCTGGCGCGGCATAGGGCTAATCATCGACCTCGTCAAGCCAGACATCATGTACCAGTCCGGCATGGAGGCACTCTTCTTCCGCCCGCCAATAGACCTCAACACCTCGGCGCTACACATCCCCAGCAACCTGCTATTCATGGTCACTTCCCTCAAGGAAGGAGACGAAGACTTCCCAAACATCGGCGTGTACTACGACACCCTGAAGTACCTCGGCGCACTCTACAAGGAACTCCTGAACGGATTTAGCGGCATCCTCGACCTACGGATCATAACATTCTACACCTTCTTGCCGCGGGAATTCATCGACCTCGCGCGCAGCAGGCGGCCCAGGGCGCTGGTCATATTAGCGCATCACCTCTCCTTCATCAGGTTAATCAACGGCCCGTGGTGGATGCTCGGCATCGCAGACCGCGAGATCGAGAATGTCTGCAACCTCCTCGACAGCGGCGACGAGAGCAGGCCGAACGACTGGACCCCGCTCGTCCGCGTCCCCCGCGCCGTGTCCCGCATGAGCGACCGGACCGAGATAGCCAAGGTGCTGCTCGACAACCACGCCTGGACGCCCCCCATACGGCGCGGCGACCCCGAGGACTGGGAGCGGACCAGGAAGCTCGGCTGGGTGGACAATACGGGCAAGGAGATCGCGTTCAAGGGCGAGTTCGTGTACCAGATCCCCACGCGGCAGAAGCCGCGGTTCGGCGTCTCGTCGTTGTGGGGGACGAATGAGGAGCTCACTTCCGGGAAGGCGTTGATCGACGAGGATACGGAGTTCCTACGTGTGGTGAGGTCCAGCTCGGAAGAGGGTACTGGGTCGAGTGAGGCGTCGCCGTCAAGTTCTTCGACTCCATGAGGTGGGAAATATAATGCGTATTTGTGCTGATTCAAGTTGGTTTTGGTACATACCAAGGAGTAGGGTAATTATAGACGTGGAACAGGCGCGGGATTTGGTTAGACATTGGTTATTCTTGTATTCGGTTGAGTGTACAAATCAGGACCAGGATGACGGGAAACCGGTTTGGCGTTGGCAGATACGATACCAATCTTCAATCTTGATCTATGTTATGCAACGACCCCTAGACATTGGTGATCTCGTCTATATGAGTTGTTCACAGGGGATTGTATAATCACCCTGATCGTGCTCGACGGTCATTTCTTTGTCTGTCCATGTCCATCTTGTTAAGGGGTCAAGCACGGAGAGATCCGGTGGTGTACACCCGTGTTAGGATTACGCATATTAGTGCCAGTGTGCAACTACAAGCTGGATGCTCAGAAAGCAGAAACAGCAATTGAGGACGAGACGATCGCACGAAAAGACGATCGCACGAAAATATGATCGTGCGATAAGAGAGCAGAAACTAGACTTACACGACCGAGTCATTGCTGTCGTCTATTAAAGGGATGTGATAAGTGGCGATGCGTACCTAGTAAAGCATTACTTCCTTGAGACTCCTAGGTTTAACCGAACTTGAAGTGAAATGATGCTCCGACTGGTTGACGGAATGATATGGCAACGCCAGTAAATTTCCAGCAGCATGAAGGTATAGTTGTGACTGCCACAACTATCGTAGTTAAACACTGGGCCAGCTTCTTTCCTCAAAGCTTGCAAAGGTGTACGTGCCTTGCCTTAGGTTTTCGGCTGCAGGTTGAGTCACTCTGCGTTACCTTCTTCCCCTAATTACGTCAAGTCTAAAGCAGGTAGGTAGCATATAGGATATGCCTCCTTCCTCTTGAAGCTTCTGAAAGGTCTTGTAATTCTCTTCTTAAAATGCTTTGCTCGAGCCCCTCTCCTTCAACTGATGAAAGAATTCAGCAGTATTCTTTTTCCTATGATAATGATAATATAAAAGGAGGTGATACTGAATGGGTAAGATAATGTAGATGATGATGTGGTATATGATGAGAGAACCTTGTGAGGACGTGATTACGGAGGAGGTATAGAACGACAGCGGAACTTGTAATGATAGATACTTTCGAAGAGAGCAACAATCACGTTTAATTTATCGAAGAGCCGGATATGGAGGTTTCTCTGCGACTCTTATAAGGCTAAGCCAGTCGAGTAGACGTTACTCTACAGATGGCTCCGTTAACCATAGTGTGATCTGGTCTGAGAGCTACCAGCCAGATATGGATTTCTGCTTGGTATAGGTCGGTTAAAGTTGACATTTGGGCAGGTCTTGCGTAATCGCAACCAAGTCACTCGTGATCAGGAGAGCGAGCAGGTGAGCAGCCTGAACTGGACCTGAGCTAAGCAGCGACTTTGACTGTGTTGGGACAACTGTCAGGCTTGGTTCCGTCCGTGGCTCCTAAGACAAAATAGAGTATGTCTAAGCGGCGAGGGCAACAGCCAAGTTCGGTAGTGATATCACTCCTTACCAATTAGGCCTGGTACTAGTAAAACTGGCAAAACTGCTACACTGACATAGATAATCAAAATACCCGTCCTACAGGCTGGGATCTTAACTTCTGAACCTGTCCATCTCCTTCTGTTTGGCGGCTTCTCGTGGTCGATGAATAACCATAACTACCAGATACTAGTACTATGTCTGCCTCCACGTGGTGTTCCATCCAGCCCCCAAAAGGTGCACCCAGTTCGGACTCGTCAAGGTGTCGAAGAAGCAGCGAGTGGGACGCTATCAATTCACACCCTATACATCAAAATCAAATCCCGGAATCATCCGGCAGCGGCGTCGCCGTCGGCGGAAGAGAGGCCGATACCCACGAAGTCCAGCTACTGCACAACGTAGAAGCCTCGTTGATGACTTTGCTCCCTGGCGGCCACAATGCAGCAGCGTCCGCCTGGCGTTCGAGGATTTGCAGGGCAAGCCCCGCCGAGGCGTGGCCGGCGATGTGGCAGTGCATGAGCCACGAGCCCGGATTATCGGCCTTGAACGCGATGATAATGAAGCCGTTGGCGGGCATCAGCACGACATCGCGCCGCGGGGGGTTGAGCCGGTTAAGGCGGATATTGGCTGCACTGTAGAGGGTGTTTTCGGCCTGCTGGAGGATGGCGAAGTCGTGTCCGTGGAGGTGGATCTGTTGAAAAGGGGTTAGGAAGTGTTGGAGATAGTTATTGTCAGTGTCTGTATCTCTGGGCATTCAGAGAGAAGTAGTGGTACTAGAAACTCGCCGCGTCGCGAAATGCATTGGAGACGACTTCATGAGACTGCTTACCGGATGTGCTTTGGTATCGGTTTGCCCTTCGCTGTCAACCGTGATAGCTAACCACACCTGCGAGAAATCAAATCAGCAAATTGTCAAGAAGCGGCACAGACACTTGTTTACCCAGTCCTCATCCTGGCCGGTTCGACCCTCCGGGTAGATCTGCCATAGTGGCTCCCAGGGCTGACTGTTCTCCAAATTCAACAGTATCGGATTGCTGAAATTAACTTGAAGAGGGGTAAACGGAAGGTTATCGCCTGTGTTATTTCTGAAAGACAAGAAGGCTTTGGGGAAGCCTATGATGGGTGGAGAGGAGCCAATACCGGCGACGGATATGTGCTGCAGGTTAGGTCCTGTCGACACGTTGTTGATCGGGTCTCCGACAATCCAGGGTAAGACGGGCCGCAAGCTGGTGTAAGTCTCATCTGAGCATGCCTTGGAAACGTCCCTCCATTCTTTCGATTGTGGGTTGGCTGTGCTGCTGCTATCGTAACGCAGGATACCCGTTTGCATGTAGGTGTCAGATTTATATGAATTCCCACCGATACCAGGACCGCATTTGTCAGCGACCCAGGTCCTGATCCAGTAGTTCTGGTCGCCGTCGACCGGCTGTGCGATGCCGCCAGCGCTTGGATCCGCTTCAACGATAACGTTGTATCGCTGGCCAATCCCTATCAAAAGCGACGTGTTCATGTAGGGGTAGATGGGTACGAAATCAGCACTGACGATGGAGAGGAGATGGTTGTCGATCGAGAAGATGAAAGTGGATCCGATCGAGGTGTTGATGAGTCGCAGCAGGTATCGCTTCGGGCGCCGACCTGTCTGTTTGTCGAAGACGAGAGTGTACGGCCTTGGTATCTCACTCGTGTTCTTCCAGGGCGGGTTGCCGAATTGGGTCACGTCGCCAGTCCCGTTCAACAAGATGCTACGGATGCCAAGTGCGGCTTGGCCGGCCTGCGAGTTGTCAAATACGCTACCGTGTCCTGTATTGCACGTTAGCTGATGTGAGACTCCAGCGCAGTACCGGCAGCGAAGGCGCTACCTACTCCAGTCCGTCATGAGGGTCGGAATGTCAGCAGCCTCGTCAAATTGGCCAGAGCTTGGGCCGTGAAGAGTCTATCACGAGAATGAGCAGGTGAAGACTTCCGATGAAGAGAACTGGAGCTATTGAATACATACGATTGGACCGACTGCACCGTCGGCGTACTGTTCACTGTAGTGGGAGTGATACCACGACGAGCCGTATTGCATCACTTTCCACTCGTAGGTGAAAGTACTACCCGGAGCTATGGGGCACTGGGTTACTCCATTCACACCGTCCATGTGCATAGAGTTGAGCTGTCGGATTCCATGCCACTAAAGCACATTGTCAGTTGATTAGTCTGCAGAGACGGGAAGGAAGATGAATGGAGGCGCTCACGTGGATGCTAGTGCCGCGGTCTGGATCGCTATTACGGACGTGGATCACGACCGTATCGCCCCAGCATGCCTGGATCCAAGGCCCGGGGTACGAGTTGTTGAAGACTGTGGCTCCCGTGAAGGTGTAGCCGTCGGCAGTGATGTTCGACTTGGTGACCTCGAGCCAGTACTCGCGTCTTATACCTGTTGGATATTCATTTTCGTAGTCGGTGTTGATATCGAATCTTTCCCCGGTGTTCTCGTTCACAAGCCAGCAGGAACGATCGGGAGTCGAGCAATTTGTCCACCCCTTGGGCTTCATGGCGCTGTAGTCACACTTGAACTCTGAACCATCACCGTTGTCTTGTCGATGACCTGGGGGTCTGAAGCGGAGTCCATCATCGGAATGCGTCGCAAGGGGAAGCGCAGACACAGGCTCGGGATACTCCGCAAGCCCCATGGGAGTTTGAGATTGATCCGACACGTCAAAGGGTGACAGAGTCGTGACTGAAAGGAGACGGGTGATGAGCACCCAGAAGCGCCCCCAGAGCTCCATCTTGGACGGCGAACTTGAACGTGTTGTGGTTGTGTTGCAATGTGTGTAAAGCCGTCAGGGAGTCTGAGTGAATTGTCGCAGGACCCAGAAGAAAGGAGACTACGCCGCGAGGTCCCAGTGTGAACAAGTACTTCCCCCGCGTCTCTCCTCCGAGTCGCCTTCGTCATCTTCATTGTTAACGGTGAGCCGTGAATGTTGATCCTGACCAAGACGAGCGAGACAGGGCGTGAATTCGTGGAACCCCATTCAGCTAGCCATGCGCCCTACAGCCAGCCACGCGCGTTCAGCCAGCCGCCCAGTGCCGTTCATCAGCCCGCCATCTGCGTCCGACCAGCGCCGCACTGCCATGAAGGGCATCTTGAAGTGTCCATTACGAGACATCGGAGGTGCAGGACGCAATGCGGTGAGACTGGGGGCTGTGGGGAAGCACAGGCTGCGAGCTCGGGCGGGGCGCTCTGATCCAATGGTTGTAAAGATATCTACCTCCTATCGAAAGATGCAGCTAAACAAGTCTTGGTGGCTCGGCGCGACCCGTTGTTCCCCCAGAGTCGATGCAGTGACGTTCACACTATTGCTAGATGCTAGGCTCTTTCCGTCTGGGGGCGGGGTCTGGAACGGACACCAACCGCGACTGCCGGCGCTACAATACGTACCCCAGCATTATCAAGGTTCCAGGTTAAGTTCGACGTTAGTAAATCATCTCTACCCTTCCAAGACAAATTTGTGCCTTCGCACCGAACATCAGTGGGAAAGGTACCAATATGTAAGTCGAGAATACATGCATAATATCTGAAGGACTAGACGAAAGTCGACTGAATCCCAGCCCTGGCCTCAGCGTTAGCTGTGATGGGCTGGGATTCATCCACCAGTACGAGTGTTCGACACACGCCAGAGAATCGAAGGGTTATTCACTCTAGCAAATACGCGTGACGAACAGCCTAACAGGATTTCCATGGTATGGCAGGCCCGCTCGTTTTAAGACATGCTTGACTTCGAAAGAAACTGCCTAGCTTACGGCCGCTGAAACACTGAAATACTGCGGTGAATCTAAGTAGCCCAAACTGGTCATCCGTACCGAATCTCCCTTGCGTCCTGGTTGCAGACTGCTATGGTTGAACTCCGCTGCATCCACGATCCTTACGGAAACCCTTCATCGATCCACGCCTTGAAGTTATCGCACATCACTTTGGTCCAGAGCGGATGCGCTGGATCCGGGTTCTGCTGCGTCCACGGCGGCATCTGCTTCGGCATCTGACCCGTTGACGTCATCTTGTAGATGTCGTCGGCATTGTCGGACACATCAGACTTCTGACTTAGGTCGAAGCCGCCAGCGTTCTTCATGCACGTCACGTCGCTAGGAAGGAAGTAGCCCTTTATGGGCTCATCCCAGGTGATGGACGTTGCCACTGGAGCTTGGGTTGGAGCATCGCTGATATCTTGGTTAGGTCTTGCCAGGTGAATTATCATCAGGTTGGTTGAGTTGGGCAGGACTAACACGTAAGGAGGAGGTTCAGAGGTATCCACCGGCAGTTCTAAGGGATTCTGTTCAGACATGATGCTTCTGCGGAACTCTAGGTCGATTGATGACGGCGATGTCGGTGATAATCCGGATGTTTTGGTTTTCTTGGGTCCGAAGTAGCAAGTGGAAGGGAAAGTGGCCCTGGAGAAGAGGTGGACGAATGCCAGACTTTGAACTCGAACCGCAAGCCCCGTCAGATACTTCTTCCCCCGCGTTAGACCGATGGGAAGCTGTCAGCGTCAATCGAGAGCAGTTGGGCGTGCCAAGACCAAGTTGTGGCTGGCTGTGCTGTATTATGACCTGTGGTATCTTGAGTCTCGACGTGCCTCGATTAGGAGCCCGAATGGCTGCATGCGCTGAAGGCCTAGATGCATCTGGGCCCCGTTTGGGTTCACGGCTGAGGCCGTCATGGTGCAGATTTTCATGTCGGCGCACACTAGTACGCCCAGCAGGGCGTGTTGCAGGCGGGGTTCAAACGAAGCGAGCATATTCGGGTCTGCACCGACGACACCGGTGAGTCGACATCAGAGGTCATGCAGAGTCATGCTGGTTTCTTAGTACATACACAATACAGCGTGCCCGTGTTGCACGGGCGTGCATCACCAGATCGTGACTGGTGGCTTGGCAAAACCTCTGAAGCATTGCTATAGGATAACTCAGCGCCATTCTACGAACTTGCAGCAGTAGCTGAGCTTTCTAGGCCCGAGTTGGTTGTGGGATTCATGGAATGCTAGGTCGACGACCGAGGGAGAGCTATATTGTTTGGACAATCTCATGTGAAAGGTCTGAGCTGAACACTGAAACTGGATATGACCGCGGCGCTGTGGCTTACTGCAGCTTCTCGAAAGGGTGAGATGCTGCAGCTTCTGCACTTCATCTTGCTCAACTCCTAGTTGATGATGGGGCCTGGTCACATCTCACCACATGGACATCCCAGGGCGGAGAAGCTCATCACGACAATTGGTAGTACTGATAAGCCCCTGGAAGGAAGTAAGTAAAGGAGGTGCTGAGAAACTCTGCAGGACTTCCGTCGCCTGATGTGTTTAGGTGTAACTACACATTGGAAATCATCACAAAAGCTCTATAATAAGTGCATACAAGTTCCTCACTTGAACCGTCTTACCCTTCTTTTTATCTTCATTGCATCTCCCCAAGTCTGACTACGGCACCCCCTTTATCGTCTAAGTCTATCACATCCCCTACTGTACTTCACTCAACATGTCATACTACGCCATCACCGGTATCCAGGATGGTTTGGTCGACGAGACCAATCCACTTCGTAAAGTCCCGCTGCGCCTGGAATTGGACGACTGGTGCACCAGAACCGATCAAGTGTACAAGAACCAGCGCGCCCTGTTCTTCCAAGCCTTCAACAACTTCTGCCAGATGGACCCCACTGAGAAGCTCTCATACTTTCAGATTGCCGGTTCGTCCATGACTGAGTGCACCCGCCATGCAACCCTGAATCTGACCACATTATTTTTGTTCAGGCATCCATGGACAGCCTTTTGTTCCCTGGGACGAAGAAGGCATACCGGCAGTATATTCTGACAGCGGGTACTGCACCCACAATAGCATCCTCTTTACCACCTGGCATAGGCCGTATATGCTTCTCTTTGAGGTAAGACTCGACCCGTGGTCCGACCCTAGGTACGGTTGATTGAGCGTGCTGACTCTTTTCATTCCTTAGCAAGTCCTCTACGGACTCATGAAGGATGTGGCAAACACCTTCTCAGACTTAGAGAAACCGGCCATGATCAAGGCGCTGCAGTCCTGGCGCTTCCCTTACTGGGACTGGGCTGCCAAGAAGCCCGACCTGAGCGGTAACTACAACGTGCCAATCGTCCTCCCCTTTCGCGGCGTCGAGATCAAAGTGCCTGCTTCGTTCAAGGCTAGGGCACAGCTCCCGACTTTCGGCGAGGGCGAGGCCTGGCCGGATCCTTCTCCGGCCGTGCCCGGCGAACACCGGCAGGCGGTTACGAACCCGTTCTACCAGTTCACTATGCCTGACAAGTATGAGAATATGGGCGATTCGAAGCTTGGGAAATTGGCTATTATCCCCGACGAGTGGCCGGGTCCCGAGAAGAGTTCTCATTACTTTTATCCGGTAAGTAAAGCATCGAGCAACAAGTCTGTGTGTAACCCTCACAAGGGGTTCTGCACACGGACTTTCTGACCATGACTGTACTAGTCCATTCGTACACACCATTGCCACGCAGCATATGAAGTTATACTTTTCCTTCAGCTGACAGCTCTCCCTCAGTTGAACCACTGCAAAGGTACGACTCGGCACGCGAAGCTGGGATCCCAGTCAGACCTCGAGAAGCACTGGATCGGTGGCACTCAAGACAACAACGCAATTGTTCGAGAACTTCGAAGCAGCATCCCGTTCAAGGGAATTGAGCTAGAAGGAAACTTGCGAGCCACTTTATCAGATGCCTTCTACCGAGTTGTCCAGATCAAAAAGTTTGAGGACTTTGGTACCAAACGTGTCGAGGGCAAGGGGCCCAGAGATAAGGAAAACCGAAAGAACAAGGTATATGATTCAGCGGAGAACTTGCACGACTTCATTCACGGCGTGTGCGGTGGAGATGCTATAGAACACAAAGAAGCGACCAAGATTCTCGTTCTTAAGGGTCATATGTCCCATGTTCCCGTTGCTGCTTTCGATCCCATTTTCTGGATCCACCATTGGTATATTTTCCTTCTTTTTCGGGTCTTAAAACACAATCTTCACTTATGCTAACGCGGCCAACAGCAACGTCGATCGCATGGTGGCTATTTGGGAGGTCCTGCAGAGCGACAGCCCGCCCGCAGAGAAGTGGTTCGATGGGACGGATGCTCGCGATAGGGACTCGGGCAACTGGGCTATCAAGAGAGACCACCCCGATCTGCCTTCTGATGACCTCCGCCCCTTCCACAAGAAGGGAGGCGCGTATTGGAAATCGAACGACATCAGGGAGACGGCCCCCCTCGGCTACACATACCCGGAGCTCGAAAAGTGGCACCACCTCGACAGTCAGGGGAAGTACAATGCCGCGGAGCACAGGGACAAACTCACCGAGTACCTCAACAAACAATACAACTCAGCCGCCAGGGCTGCAGTCAAAGCTCGCCTCACGGCGGACCCGCACGACTCGAACAGCAGCAAGCCAACCCTCCACCAACTAAGTCTACAACAAACAACACTCAATCCTACCCCAGCGGAGGATATAATTGGCTTTCCCGACTACATCGTCAACGTGGTCTACAATAGGTACATCTATGCCCCCTTTTCCGTTTATTTTTCCTCATTAACTACACCACTCCCCTATACATCAATTGTTAAATGTTGATATACTGAAACCCCCTAGATTCGCCCTCTCCGGCCATCCCTACACCATCTCCATCTTCGTCGGCCGGGTCCCCGTCACCATTCCCTACACCTTCTCCGACCCCGAAGGTTCTCTCGTCGGGCAAGTCTACACTTTCTCCTCCCCCGCCGACCGCCTCGGCACCTCCGCCGAAGTAGGCTGCACCAACTGCCGCTCCCAAGAGGCTTCCAAAATCCTCTCTTCGGGCACCGTGGTCCTCACCAACGCCCTCATCACGCGCTGGAAGAACGCACTTGTTCACACGCCACGCGAGCGGTTCGCCGACGAACCCGAGATACCGAGGGTGTTGGCGAGTATGGAGCCGGAGGATGTGATCCCCTTCCTGAGGACGAATCTGAGATGGAGGGCCACGTCGCCAGAAGGGCTGGTGCCGGTGGAGGAGCTGCCGAGTCTGAAGGTGTCGGTTGCTGTGGGGAAGGCGGATCACTTCGCTGATCAGACGAAGTTGTCGCGGTTTTATGATTATAAGGGGGCGAACGAGGTCACGACGGGGAGGCCGCAGGGTGCGGAGCCGGAGGATGGGCTGTATCCGGATGGATGGGAGTATGTGACGCAAGGTTGAAAATGACATGATGGGAGTTTGATGAAGCTCAGATAGCAGATGAAGTTCTTGCCTGTCTTTTCATTCTCTTTCGTTTGACTCCATTTTGTTTGGGCTACGTGAAATGGTCTCTTGTTCAACGACGGAGAGTGTCACCCTGTTGGATGTGCGTGGCACAGATCGTAGATGCTCGCTTTATATCATTGCGGAGCTTTGTCAGCTCCTCATTCTTGAGTATGTCACACTGTCTCTGGGCTATAGCCCGATCAGCCTTGAGTTGATGAAGTTTGGCTTCGTCATTGACGGTCTTAATGATATGATGATTAATCTGTTCAATGTTATTGACTCTCTCCGATATCGTAATCCGTGACGCATGCTAGACGGTACCTAGCGACTGCCCGATACCTGTGTTTCGTCTCATTGTCGTGGTGTGGAAATCCTCCGTAAGGCCAGTCCGAGGCTGAAAATGTTGTCGATTAGTAGTCCTATAATTCTTGATAGGTATCCTACCTAAGTCTTGTCCTTAGATAAGAGAAAGTTTATGAGCTACTAAAGCATCGGCTACGATAATAGTACTTCGCCTCTTAAAATCTCTCTATAAAAGGACACTCTGGTCTAGATGCAATGAACAATAGTCTTACGCGGAAAAGACCGGGAGACTTGGTCATTATAACCCGAACCTTTGCTGATCTCTCTCCTGAACTCCAATTGAATGTCCCGTTCCTCAGCTTCTCACCTTCTAATGCATATGAGAGCATCTCCCTGGATCAGTATCGTGCCTGTCTTCATGTCCTGTTCATGGCCGTACCTGGTAATTTGTTCCACACACCTCCTGTTGCCCTGCAGAGCTGTAGCAGTAGATATTCAGCAGTATAGCCGTATCCGCCCGGCTAGCCTCATATCTGTACTCATGTGTCTGATGCACCACTCATTTCCGATGATAACTACTGCAAATATAATTGCCGATCTATAGGACTGAGGTTAGCGTTGTTGGCCCAACCGCGTCTAGTTTCCTAGTATCGAACAGAACTTGGCCGAGCTATTATTGTTCATCGATCGCTTGGACTCCATAAAGCTACTAGTGCTCTCAGCAGAGCAACAGCTTGCTACCTGGGCCCAGTTAAGTCTCACGAGATACGCCAACTTCCAATGATTGCCATCTATAAAATGAGAACATGCGCATCAGCATCTCTACAGAAGTCAAGACAACAAAGCAAGACATGCGTTCCTGCGCAAGACGACCGGCGCCTCCGAGCAGGTGATAGCAAAGCACCTGAGCTCATCTGCGCCGTCCACCGGTACGACATCTACGCGATGGGGCATCGACTCAGCGGCCTCGGTATGTGCGTGCCAAGGAGGACTATATGAAGCGTATCTATCCGTGGGCTGGAGCTGCGCACGAGAATCGTGAGGGCAACTTTGCAACAAGAGCGTGTCCCTTAGGGATCGTAGCAGCAGGGTAGGGTCTTGCTCAACGACGGACGATTTCTTCGACTTGGAGCGGAGTAGGAACCTGGCATGTAGTTCTATATCATCCTAGACGGATATGTCCCATAGAAGCTCCCAGTCCTTGAAGAAGTTCATCGGCCCGGAGACGGGCGGAAAGGCAGGTAGGTCCCAGTCTGTGTCTTGCGAAAGATGAGAATTTTCCGAATCAGGCATGGACACAACGTTGTAAGTATCGCCCTGATATTTCAGTGTTCCGGGTAGAGCAACAAGTTTGAGAAACCCGTATTTCGCAACGTGATATGCGTCAAAGATGAGAGGGTAGATCACTTGACCTTTGGCATAGGTCATAATCAAACTGCGTTCCACGTCGTCGAACACGTGCCCCAACATCTCTTTGGCCCATTTCACGAGGTCCGCGTCATCGTATACAGCACCCTCCTCGCCGGTCATGATAAAATCGGCGACATCTGTTTGCATTTGGGTGCATTCTCTATCGCGGGACAGTCTGATCTGCAAGGGTGTCGGCGATTCGAACAGGGAGATGGCAAATATATCCATGATGATGAAGGCCAGGTTCTGGAAAAAGACACTCTTGCTGCACCAAGCGTCGTCTAGTCTGGATTGGGAGCCAGGCAGGGGTCCGTGACATTTCTCACATGGACAATGCTTCTCGAGGAGCGACAAATGACGAGAAACCAGTGGAAGGTCGGCAATGAGCTGATCTTCTTCCGTGAGGGCGAACTGTGCTGGTATGGCTAAACTGAAGTACTCGGCGTAGACCTTCCCAATAGATGCGATGTCCGGAAGCGGACTAAGCCGACCGCTATCCACGGGATCATCGCCGGGGCGGTACCATTGTTGCAGCTGCGGGCGTTGGCCAAGACGGGAGAATTCTCCACATTCCATGTTGACCAGAGTCTGGGGGATCGCGTGCCTCAGAGCTTCATGCAGTAGACGGAGCAGCCTGTCGCTGTTGAAGCCGAGTTCTCCAAGTAACCACTCCCCATACGACTTCACCGAGAGCATGCCACTAACCAAAGTCTGGGAAGGAGACCCAAGTAGTTGAGTCAGGTCTTTGAGCTGGTGATGTATCGTAGCTTCAATCGGCTTGCCTACGTCTGCAGGCTCACCAGAGATGATAACCATAATCCGCGAACTAGCCTCCCCAAGTACACGTCCTTGATTCCCCACGTACAGGGACGGTGGTTCGATACAGCATTGCGCGAATGCCAAGATCTATGGGGCAGCAGCACTAGTTGTGATTGTTACTCCCAGTATGGTGGAGGAACCAACTCGGGCCATTTGGCAGAAAACGTCGATCAGTCCGGCCACGGCTTCTGGCGACGGCGACCAGTCCAGGAGACTCTTTCGCAACTCCAGCGATGGCTCGTCTAATTGCTGCTCGGTCCGGTCTGGGAATATTGTAGGGAGCACCGCATTCCGTAGTAGGATTTGCCAGCCCAAGACGGACTCGGAGAAGCCGCAACGGTAGGACCTCGGCTCGAGGCTTTTCAGGAGATCTGTCAAGTGTGAGATATACGGCATGTCAGTCATGTCCTTCGTCGAGCTCTTGAGCATGATATACAGAGCCTTGGCGCTGTTGAGGGCGCCAAGCGAGGTAACAAGAGCCGCTGCCAACCCGAGGAACCGCGCGCCGGCTGTATTAGCACCGAGCTGAGTTGCACAGTCGTTGCGATAGTAGCCGACCGTTGCCTTGAGGAAGGCTATGGGGGCTGGGTCTGGCGATGGTACCAGGAAATGGAAATCCTTGCGAACGGTGTCCTTGCTCATGGCGAGGGTGTTGCCAAATTGCATACAAGCGTATATAGCATGGACTTGGACATTGTCGCTCGATGCCGCTTTCATAAGGCCTTTGAACACTGAGAAGGTCGTGACGTTGCATCCAGGCTCCACTGAGCCGCGATGCCAGAGTTGGACATCTTCCACGAGGCGTTCGCGCGAATGCAGACTCGGAACTCGCTCTCGGAAAGAGTAGAGCGTCGTTGGGAAGAGCGTTGCCCGGAGCGACTGAGCTGCAGAGAACAGAGGGACTTTGAAGCTGGGAGCTGTTCGCTGTAATTAACTTCCTAACTTCCCTTCCGAATCTACCTGCGTCGAGTGAGTCCTACAGGGTAGCTTCCCGCCAAACAGGTCCTAGGGGCATGTCAGGTTGGCTGTTGGCATTTGGCCATGCTACCACGAAATGATCCAGACCGGTAAATCCCATTTAGCCACCAATCTGGGAGAACCATTCTGGTCGACCAGTCAGTCTCTCGGTCGATGTATCTTACCTACGGTACCTATTATAAGAACCTCACTGTCGTACGGTGTCAGATTCAGGGCCCCTAAGAGCGCTATAGTCAATATACCACGTACAGTACCTACTGGACACCCACTGCACACCCACTGCACAGGTTAAAGCTGCAGCAGCACATGCCCACTCACCACGAAAGAATTGGACGAGGGCAAGAAGGGGGTTGTATCGTACGCTGTAATGGTATTGCCAGCAGGCTTCAGGCTCTGATCGTGCATATTTTGGGGAAATACATCAGAGCCTCGCTAGCAATCAAGAAAGCAGAAAGCACAAACCGACGACCTCAAGAGACAACTACCAAGAAGATCGGGGTTTGCCTTACTCGCAAATGTTGACCTGAGTATAATATTTCCTAGATTCCCACCCATCGTAACTCATCATCGTCGTTAAAGGAATTGCAAGTGCGCTGGCGCACATTCAGCCAAACCGGACCGGCTTCGCCGCAAACGCAAGGAAATCCACCCGTATTACAAAGACATCAAACATGAACGTTAAATCCTTACCCGAGGTACAAACAACCCCGCTAGATTCGCAGAGATCAGCACGATCAAGGTCGATACCGCATCTCCTCCTCGCTCCTCCTCCTCCTCGGCCACTTGTCGTAAACGTAATCAGGCTCGCTATCGTCATCGAAATAATCCCCCCTCCTATCCACGCGACCACCCGCCCTCCCCTCCTCCATATCGATAGCCCTGTCCCTCTCCCTCCTCTCCCGCTCCCTCTCCCGACTCCTATCCCTCCTCCCGTCCCCGTCCTTCCCCTCCCTCCCAAACTTCCTCTCCCACCTGCCCTGCTCCTCCTTCGTCTTATTCCTGCTCTTCTCGATCCTCTTCTCCAGCGCGTTGGCGCCCAGCCCGCCCACAGCGGCCCCGACAATCGTGCTCAGCAGCGCGGCCCCCTGGTTGGCGTCGCTGCCGCGCCGGCTGTGCCCGCCGCCGCCGCCTTTCCCCTTCCGGGCCGCCGCCTCGGTGGCCTCGCGGGCCGCCAGACCGCCGATGATGGCGCCCATGACGCCCACGCCGAGGCCCGAGTTCGAGTCCGAGAAGGTGTTGTGCATCATGTGCTTCGCCTTGCCGAGCGGGCTGCGCGGCTGCTGGTCGTCGTCGTCGTCCGAGCCCTCGTCCCGGTCCTTACCCCTATCCCTGTCCCTGTCGCGTCGGCTGCGGCGGTCGTCCCTGGACCGGTCGCGGGACCGGTCGCGGTTGTTGTCGCCGCGGGAGAAGGGGGGCTGCGAGCGCGGGCGGGTGGGCGAGTACGGGACCTGCAGGCTGTTGGCGGTGTTGGTGATGCGCGGCGGGGGCGGGTAGAAGGGCGTCGGGCCGTCGTAGGGCGCGATGGGTACGACGGGCGGGGTCGGGAGGGCGCCTGTCATGCGCGAGCCGCCCGAGTGGTAGTCGGGGCTGTAGTCACGACCCCGACGAGCCGGTGAGCGGTGCCGCGGACGGTAATCGTCGTCGTCGTCGTAAGGAGAGGCGTGGGAGGACATTTCAAGCTTGTCACGAGCACTGCTCGTGGTGTGACGTTGGAGGATTTAATAAACAGACGCCTTGCCCCGTATATCCAGGAGGTTGTGGGAAATCCCAGGACAGGATGCTTCTTGGTAGCCGGAGCTGGAGAAAGGAGGGTTATATCGACCTCTCCGTTTACGGTTGTCTCAGGTCTGCCACGCTCGACCTGTACAGATTCACAGCCACCAAGTCGGTGAAGTCAGCTTCGATGACTCGAGGGAACCAAGGTTTAGGATTGGCCAAGCCGAGGATTGACGGAGCGAATAACGTAGAGGAGTAGTGATAAGAAGGGAGAGGCTCTGATGGCCAATTATGGTTTCCTTTGCGGCTGAAACGCTGCTCAGGGCAAAGGGCAGATTGCGGCGAGGGTGATGGAAAAAGAAAAGAGAGCCTGATGGGAGCCTTGCAGTAATGAATGTATGTCAGTCTTAAACTCATCCCACCACACCAACCTTGACGCCGAGCGGTTCGCAGCGGCGCCGGAGACCTGGCTTGGTGGGGTCTTTGAAACTGGGATGATGTCACAAGCACTTTTGGCAGGGAACGTTCTCCTGCTCCATAAACAGTGTGATTTGCAAGACTTCTTGCATTAAGTCAAGACATCATATATCAAGAAAAGTAGGAGCCTGGGAATTCACAGGTACATGTACCACATGAAAAAAAAAAAAAAAAAAAAAAAAAAAAAAAAAAAAAAAAAAAAAAAAAAAAAAAAAAAAAAAAAAAAAAAAAAAAAAAAANTTTTATAAATACATCTCTTATATAAAAACTAAAAAAAATTAAAAAATAATCCCTAACTCGCGTTTTATTTCTCTTTATATACACATAAAAAAAAAAAAAAAAAAAAAAAAAAAAAAAAAAAAAAAAAAAAAAAAACATGCTCGATCTGGCTGATGTTCCAGAAGACTTGGATGTGCATATTTCGGACAATGAAAGATGCATCATGCCCGGCTGACTGGGGGTCGGCTTCTAAGAATCTGGGGAATTGACGGGGTTAAAACTTTGTTTTAGGGCTGTGCTTCCCGCTGTGGTTCAGGGTGTTCTTGCTGTTGCACAATCAAGCCTCGTGATTGGCTCCCGGTCCCTTCTCGAACCACTGCACGACATTACTAGCACCATCGGCAGGGCAGGCAACAGCATTTGCTGTCTTAGAATACTCAGCCTCGAGCGACATCGTTCGACAGTTGACATACAAGACCGTGGACATGCCCTTCTGGAAGGCCTGGACCTCAATCTAGATGCAACCTTCTTTGCCAGATACTGAGGCACCCGCTCGAGGCCTCCAGGTTACAACAGTTCAGTGCGATGACATGACCTAACGTAGCCCACCTCTCAAGTAGGGTTAGGGTTGAAAGGTGCCAAGCGCCGGCTGGACCTTCCTGCCGCCATTTCTCTCGCCGAAACTGTTGTCGTGAGCATCGAGACAGTTCGCGTCGCAGGGACAAGCAAGATGACATAACGATGTTGAACCCTCAGTGGAATGTAACACCTGGCTCAATCCTTGTGATACGAAAAAGATTGAACTTCTGCGCACTGACAGCTGTCGGAGTTCAAAAAGGGCGGAGCAAAATGCAAAGCGGAAACTCCGTCCGCTACGGCCCACCGCGCCGGCGGCAGAACATCGGAAGCAACGACAAGCGTGTCGGGAACATTACTTCTCCAGCCAAAAGCCGTCATGAACGTGGGTGCTCATGTGGGTGGATCGTCTTGCGGTGCCCCCAATACGATGGGGGATGTCAATCCGAGCATTTCATTACTGTGCTTTTTGCTTGGCATCGAGAACCTGTCTCCCTGCTGTCCTTTTTCGCTTCTTCTTCGCTTTTTCTTCGGCTGTTGGCTCTGTCCCGGTTGGCTCCTTGAATAGATTTTCTCGAGACTGGCTTCGTAGTAGTGCGACTGCAGCAGCGCAGGTTCACGACACTTGGGACCTGGTAGTCTCTTCATGTTTATATATGTCGTCGTTGGTCGCTTTACTCTAATGCCCACGCATCGCCAACATTTGGTCGAGCTGAGATTTTGTTCAATGAGAGACAAGCCATATTCCAACTTGTAAATTGATCGCCTTGTCGAATAGAGTCCAAGAAAGGATATCAGAGGCTAGGATGTCAGCCTCTGTTCAGATCACAGCAGCCAGCGAGGTAGAGAAATCAGTGGAACAGCAGGGCGGCAGTCATCCTCCAGACACAACGGATATATCCGCCGCAGCCCAAGAGAAGAATGGTCTCACTACCTCAGCAGCCAACACAACCGACGGCGAGGCACCGGCCCCGCTCACAGAGCGGCAACGGCACGAAGCTCAGCTCCAGAAATGGAACCAACCCAGGGTGAACTTGTGGCGAGTACTAACCACAATGTATTGCTTCATCCTCATGGGCATGAATGATGGAGCCATCGGCGCACTGATCCCATATGTAAGACAATCCAACAACACCTCCCCTGCAAAGTCCCCGAACTGACACTCCGCAGATCGAACCCTACTACAACATATCCTACACAGTCATCTCCCTCCTCTTCCTCGCCCCGTTCATCGGCTACCTCCTCGCCGCCCTCTCCAACAACCTGATCCACCACCACTTCGGCCAGCGCGGCATAGCCTTCCTCGGCCCCCTCTGCCGCATCCTGGGCTACGTGGCCCTGTCCGTGCACCCGCCCTACCCGGCCCTGCCCGTCATCATGCTCTTCCCCGGCTTCGGCAACGGCCTCGAGGACAGCGCCTGGAACGCCTGGATCGGCAACATGCAGTCCGCCAACGAGCTCCTCGGCTTCCTCCACGGCGCCTACGGCCTCGGCGCCACCATCGGGCCCCTCATCGCCACCACCATGGTCACCCACGGCCACCTGCAGTGGTACGCCTTCTACTACCTCATGGTCGGCCTCGCCGTCCTCGAGTGGGCCCTCTGCCTCTTCACCTTCTGGGGCGCCACCGGCGCCGTCCACCGCGCCCAGCACCAGAGCCTGCACGACGACGCCGACGCCGCCGCGGCGGCGGGAGAAGACCCGGGCGAGAACGCCGTCGCAAAGCGGACCACGACGCGCCACGTCCTCAAGGACCCGATCGTCTGGCTCATCGCCCTCTTCCTCCTCGGCTACGTCGGCGCCGAGGTGAGCCTGGGCGGCTGGATCACGACCTTCATGCTGGTCGTCCGGCACGCCGACCCCTTCTACGCCGGCCTGACCGTGACCTTCTTCTGGCTCGGCCTCACCGTCGGCCGCGTCGCGCTCGGCTTCGTCACCGGCCGCGTCGGCGAGAAGCTCGCCATCTCCGTCTACCTGGTCCTCAGCATCACCCTGCAGCTCCTGTACTGGCTCGTGCCCAGCTTCGTCGTCTCGGCCGTCCTCGTCGCCTTCCTGGGCTTCTTCCTCGGGCCGCTGTTCCCGGCCGCCATCGTGGCCGCCACCAAGCTGCTGCCCAGCGACTACCACGTCTCGGCCATCGGCTTCGCGGCCGCGTTTGGCGGCGGCGGCGCGGCTATCTTTCCGTTTGCGGTCGGCGCCATTGCGCAGAAAAAGGGGGTGGAGGTGCTGCAGCCCATCTGCCTGGCTATATTGGCGTTCATACTGTTGATGTGGTGGTTTCTCCCGGGCGGACTGCGGAGGGGCGGGCTCGAAAGAGCTAGGGAGAATAAGGAGGGTATCGGGCATGAAATGCGGAGGGCGTGGATGTGGGCCAAATCGAAGGGCACAAAGTCACGGTAAACCTTGTTCTTTTGGGTAGTGCTCGTCTAGCTCTAGACCTTCTGCCGTAATTCATTGGCAAGCCTGAGAATGTAAAACTCTCTAGCTTGGGCAGGCAGCTTCTGAAAGTTAGTGATGAGTTTGTTAATGTCCTGTCGACCTTTCTCGTATGCTGCCAAATCCCTGTTTCCGTACACGTCTCGACCTGCCGAATATACGTTTTCGAGGTCGCGGAAGAAGACATTGACAGCTACGCTGATGTCAGAGGTGGGCGTTGCGGTATGAAGCCACAATGGTGGAATGAACAGGACATCGCCAGGTGACAGAGTTGCCTCGTACGGGTGCGTACGTCCTAGCAATGGCGAACCTAATTGCGTAAACACGTCGACGCTGGAGCTCGATGCGCCAGGCGCAAAGTTGAAATACTCGACATCCGAAGGAAGGAAGAGTATGAGGCGTTTCGAACCTTTGATCTGGCAGTACACGTTTGCCATTACCTTTAAGTCGTCAGTAACCTTCCGATGCGTATGCTACGCCGGGTACGAAGAACTTACGTCGTAGTGCAACCACATGTTTACGGGGCCGGAGATCCGAAGCACGGAGCTGAACGTGTTCTCCGCTACGAAGCTCAGCTGCGGCGGAAGTACAAAGTCATCTGAGAGACCTGGAAAGTCGCTAGACAGGTTGGCTGGAAGGGTGGAGGGCTGCTCCGTCGACAGCGCCCGTAGATATAGCCTGTTTCCTCGTTGCACCTCGTCCGCAAAGTCGGCGAACGTCTTCGTCACGTAGGCAAAGTTCTTGGTATTAAAGTCCATGTTAGTAGTTGTAGAGTCGTGCACTACGACCTACACGGCGCACAGCAGATTAGTAATTGGAACTCGAAGGCTGACGGACATCACACACACCTTCCGTTCACCGCCGACCTTGTGGACCATGGAAGCAAGATCCCAGCTCGTGACACAAGAACCAAGGTCCAGGTCGGCTAATATCATAGGATGTCCTCTGCGTAAGATCGCCTCAAATTCCTTGGCGGAATTGAGTGAAGTGCGTGGTATCGAACCGACTTTGGGTGCAGATGTTGCTTCAGATCCTGACCGCTCAGCATCTCCAGGTGAGACTCCTGGCACGGTCTCCACAGTCTGGACATAATCCAGAGAGTCGACAAACTCATAGCTAATGTCTGTCTTGAACGAGTATGGCCCTCTGTTCCAGTAAGTACCCATTGAAAAACATGTCGCACCTCCACCAAGGATGGCCACATGGTCGTCGTCCGTCAGTATCACCGAGTGTCCGACCAAGAGAGGCCTCGGAAGGGGAAGGATGGCGGAGGACAGAGCGCGGGGAATGCGACCAGCCAAGATCTGACCAACTTGGAGCTTGCAATCAATTATTTCGAACTCATGTGGCAAGAGGTGATCTCTCGTGACGCCGCCGATGAGTATTTCATGCTTACAAGCAGCCGCGGACACGCCAACCGCACCAAATCTGTTGAGTAAGAGGGACGCATAGCTGCTCCCGCTGCTCCCGTGTCGAATCCGTTGGATGCGCAAATAAGGTGTCTGTCCATTTAGCTTCTTCCAGTTTCTAATTTGAGGCGTGCAAACTTACCTGATGTTCCGAGTACGGCACCTCTATCGTCCAATGTAGTATTTGGTCTGCAACCACGCCATCATACGATATACCGCCAGCAAGATAACCTAATCGTCTAATTGCATCTGTGCGATCTGTGTTGAAGTCATGATCTTCGATGAGGTTTGCTCCGAAGACTGGCTGGTAGACGATACTGTCGGTTCGCATTCCATTTTCGAAGCTCCTCATCTCAACATTTACCCAGCCCTTTCCAGGGCTAAAGAGGAGGCATCCGTCAAAAATTGTTGATGGTCCTGTCTTACCACCTATAAGAAGTGCAAGGGAGGTATTACCCAGCTTAACAACGGAGTGACGATACAGTGGTACCGGTAGATCATGCGTCCTCTTCCATCTGTTCTCGGCTTTCGAAAAGAGCCAGCAGTCTTTCAGGGCGCATCCTGGAGACGTTCGACCTCCAACCATGAGCTCCCCCGTGGCGCCGAGACTGGTTATAGTATGACACATTCGGCTTGACGGTCCTCCACTTATGGTTGGCGTGATGCCGTGCTTGTTGAAAGGTGTCTTTTGCCAGTGGTAAACGTCGGAAGTTGACAGTCGTGAACTGGTCCCGAGCCCCATCACATTCGCTAAGCAGTCTTGTCCCCAATTGTTCTGCATCTGCATGCCAGCTCCAAACCTGCGCTGACCTTTCGATCCGGGATTCTCTCCATACGAGAACGGACTATCCAGGATCTTAGTGGCTTCCCTAGCATGAGTCCAAACCTCAAAGGATGTGAAAGGAGTAAGTTGGTCCCCACTATCAGGGATAGTTTGATCTCCACATGCAGCGAGGTTGCTTGCATTGATGATGCAGTAATGGCTAGCGAAGAGGGCAAATTCCTCCCATTCATCAAACGGTTCTATCTCGTCAAGCTTTCGCCGTTGGGCAGACGACAAGAAGGATTCGTGGGCCCATGCCTGCCATAAGGACCAAGCCGTGGCAGACGCCCACCCTCTGGTCAAAAATCGCTCCTTCTGGCTCTCAAGTGTCTGGTAGCGATGGACGGATTTCAGCGGCGTGGACAACTTGTCAAAGTGCGAAAGCATTGTCTGTGCAAATGGATGTTCAGGCCCGTCAGGTAGGATCTGCTCAAGAAGACAAAACTCGGAGAATCCTAACGCGCTCGCCCATTGTATGAGAGCGTCGGCTGCCTCTGTCTCCATGTACGTGATGGAGACCTCTGCTACAAACAGGAAACTGCAGGCTGAGATATCAACGAGACCAGACAAAGCGGTGCGGATTGCATCGAGTTGCCGGAGATCGCAGCCGATCTGAGCATAGTGGTCGCTGTTGAGGATGACTGCGCCAGTATCGAATGTCTTGAGGTTGGATAAGGGGTCAACCAGTTGAGGGGTTGAGAGGATAGTCTTCTTCTTCCGCAACATCAAGTCAGGGAAGTCAATATCAATGAACTTCACATAGTTGCAATCCTCCGGATAACGAGTCCAAGTTTGCCAGGGTAAGACATCACTTGCACCTTGTTAGCCACTGGGTTATCCTGACACAATGGCCGGCATATCTTGAAGCAACCTACTAGCCGCACCCGAGGTTGATAACAACCTTCTGCCTCCCACCACTTTCTCTTTGCACAAAATCCCGCACAGCAACGTCTATGACGTGCATTCGGAGGTAGTAGCCCCTGTTGATAAGAGGAGCTCTCCGCTGGAACTTCTTGACAAAATAGCGAAAGAAATGAGGCTCGTCTGGATAGTACAGCTTCTCGACACTACGTTTCGAGACTATACTGCTGTTGTTTGTCTATGGAAAGAATGTCAGTGCCTGTCTTAAGAAGGTTACTTATGAGATGGTATCTTCATCCAGGAATTTGGCACACTCACACCCATGACCTGGTCATCTTGCGCCCGGCCTTTGGCTGACCTGCTTGGCTTTTTCAGGCCTTGAGGAGCTGGCCCCATGGTCTTGTCAAACATGTCGTGCAAGTAACACTTGGCAAAACCCGGTGCGCGGTTGTGCAGTGCCCAATAGCTCTAACTTGAGAAGTAAAAACTGTCGACATGAACTTCGATCCACTCGATTTGGGCAGAGGACATGCACAGTTTGTAAATTGTTGCTACACTGTACACAGCCGCTATCTCCGTAGTCCGACACAGTGCGAAGAAGGACAATTGACAGTAACTTTGTATTTTTTTTTCTAACCTGAAGGTCGGCTGTGATAAATATCAGACAGAAGACGCCGGAATATGCAAGACGCGCGATGCCCAGATGGATTAAATTATAATTCCACGCTGTGCCCAACCTCCCTTCCCTTTCCATGCCCAGAGTACCAGCAAACAAGCAACCCACACGCTCACGGCCATAGCCCAGAACGTCGGAGCATAGCACTGCGTCCCGTAGCAGAAAATGCCATCTCCCTCACCACCATCGCCACCAGTGGCATCTTCAAGAGGCTTCCTTGCTCCAGCTTGATAGACGGCGGAGTAAATCAGACCCCACAATGTAGAGCCCAAAGCAGGGAACATAGCGACGATGCCCCAGTTGGTGCCAAAATTGCTCACGCCCCAGATGACCGTGATGATGATGGGCGTAAGACTGAAGACGGCACCGTACCCAGCTCCAACGAGGCCCGACACAATCCAGAACCTATCGCCGTGGTTCTGTATGAAGCCCGAGGCCAGTGCTACCAATCCGAGCGATAACAGGAGAGCGAAGAATATCAGGAATGGGATCCTTGATATGGAGAAGCGCCTATTCGGGAGCTCCTGGGACGAGTTCATTTGCATATTTTGCGAATGAGGACTCGGCGCCAGAATGTCGGTTAGAGTACCCGTCAACAGCCGCGCAGCCGTGCTGGTAACACCCAGAATAGACACGTGTGTAGCCGCTGACGTGGGGTCTCCGATGTATCTCAGCGTCGGCGGGTACAAAGTCCCGATGATGGTGCCCAGGTTGTTCATAAAAGCCTCGCCGGGCCCAATCATGAAGAAAAACCCCAGAGCAAAACACCACATGGTGTGATCACTAAGAAAAAGTCGTGTCTCAGCGTTTAGAACCCACTCTTTCCTCTTCCTTGCATCCTCAACCTCTGTATCTTTCGACGGATCCAAGATGCCGGCATCATCCTCATCAAAGGGATCCGCGCGCTCTATAGCTCCGTAACCGCGGTGCAATGCGCGGCCGGGACTGAACAGCGTACTACCGTCCATGATTCCGCTCCGCTCGAGCTCCTCTACCGCTTCGTCGATCAGATCCTTCTCGTCCACGATGCGCAGTCCGACGCTCCCGATGAGACCGACAACGGTCAAAAGTATGGCCAGAAACAAGAAAAAGCGAAACACGTCAACGTCGCCTTTGCCCCCGTCCGGCAGCCTCTCGTAGAGCAACCTACTCCCCACCTGACTCTCCCACATGCCGCTCAGACCAAAAGCCGCGGTTGGTATCGCGATTGCCAGACCGCGGTGCTTGCCCTTACCGAAATTCTTGGCACAAGTCGCCACAGAAGCGAGGTACAAGGCGCACGTCGCCACACCAACGGTCGCAAATGCCGCTATCATTGCATAGTACTCCCACGCGGACCAGCCGCCGAGACCCTTGCGATATAACCCCGCTGCCAGCCCGTATCCAGCGCCGAACAGCAAGGCAGCCATGAAGGACAGAGGCGCTGGGCCGACACGATCGCACATGTATCCTAGCAGCGGCACCGGGAGGTATAGGGCGAGGCCCAGGCTTATGGCCAAGCCATTGATCTCGAACTGCGAGTAATGCAGCCGTTCTTGGAATATGTGCCCGTATAGACTGAAGACCGTCACCGAGCCGGCGCAGCTGGCAGTGAGTAGCGCGGTGAAGAACGATATCTTGCGTGATAAGGATGCGGCTGCTTTGCGACGAGGGCTCGCGATTTCGGAGTTTATGGAAGAGGCATAAGAGCTGCTGGATGGCGTTTCGGCCGTAGGCGAGATGGAGGTGAGGAGAGGTGACGATGCCGTAGGAGCGCGCCGCGCGGAGCCTGAGCCCTGGGATGGCATGGTCGACGATATATCTGCTCTGTAAATGAGAGAATAAGAGTTGGACGTCATAGGCGGATTGTACAGTCCGAAGGAACGCTGGCCTCTGTCCGGCCAAATGGGTGCTTTAGTTTAGAGAAGTAAGAACGGCGAAGGGAGCCATTGCCCAGCCGAAGGTCTCGAGAGTGGTCGGCCAAGGGCACAAGTATGAGATAGTTTGCATAGGATGGAAGAAATAGGTAAGGTATAGTCGATGTACTTCGGTTGTGGTCGGAGGGAATCCGACGCCTAAACCGGCACGAGACCTCGATTAGCGCTTATCGGTGAATGACGCGACCACCAGAGCTGCAACTCCGCACAGCTGGTGGGACTTGTCTCGCCAGGTGTCGGATAATGCATGACGAAGTGGCTTAACCTCTGATAGCAGCTAAGTATCAATGTTCCAATTGCTACTGTTCCGCCGACCTGCTGTTGACCGCGTCAAGTTCACTTGAGCGGAAGTACATCCATACACGGGCTTGTTGCTCTGCTTGAGTCCATGCGTTTACCACAGATATCAGGACTGATCGCTCCTCTCTCATCCTTGGTGGCAGAAGATTAAGGGTGACTTAAGCTTCGCCGCCTCTATAGCCCTGGGGGAGACACAGCTTGGAGGGATTTCAGCTGTGCATTTATCCCTCATTCTCCTCCTCGCCCATATAGGATCATTTTCTACCTGCATACGCTTGTCTGGATATACGGCCTCAGCAAGCGATGTTCGATGCTCCTGCTTGACCTTTATTACCCTCCACAGACTCGGTGTTCAGTGCCTCCCGTCGGCGTGCCAGTGCCCTTCATATTGAATCCAGTGACGATCACAAAACCTGGCCATCACTCACATTTCGTCTTCAACAGTTGTTACGCATCATGGGCAGGATCCTTGCGCAGCAGTTCCTAGATCTTGGCCAAGACACTCTGCTCCGAAAACAAAATCTCCTCAACCTGATACCGTGTCTTTCTCAGCAAGAGGTCCGCGATCTTACAGCAGGTCTGTCTGAGGTGGACTTCCGTACTGACATAGTGGCTCGCTTGCCCGCCGAACTACGCCTCATCATTGCTGAACAGTTTGAAGATATCGATCTCCTCCCCCTCTTGAATGTATCGAGACTTTGGCGAGCCATATGGCTCCAGCCTGATCTACTCAGCATCATAGTCCGGAAATGCCGTTACCTTGACAGTAGTATCCTGAGTACAAATACCATCGGACGAATTCAGCCTGACTGGACGACTTTTCAGTATAAACGCGTACAGAAACGCCGCTGCCGATACTCTGGAAGGTTCTCATCCGCTGTTGTGGTTCGCCACAATGCCGGCGATGGCCATAGCTGGGTGGGAGCAGGTCTTCAATTCACCGGAGTGTATCCTCAAAAGCCTGGAGAAGGATCAGCGCATGAAACTGTCTTTAGCCGCGTTGAAGCTCCACCGATAGAGCACCGTGAGGCTCGGAGTTCGCTTTACAAGGCTGGAAGGCTCGCCTGGCTTCCAGAAACTTTACCCCAGCCTGACAGTACGCTCATCGTGGTCGAGGACTTAAACACAAGGACAAAGAGAGTTTATCGAAGTGCCTCCGTTTCTCAGTACGGCCGTGCAATAGCACTCAAAGCTTTGGGAGATAAGCTGCTTATAGCCGGAACTTCACGTGTCATGTAGGTTGATCCGTACGCTGAACCACTATGATTCTAATTCTAACTTTGAATACAGGTTGATATGGCACCTCGAGTCAAACGAATGCACGCAAGTTTTCCTACCTCAACCACCATCTTGCTGCGTCAGTCATGGCGAGTATGTTGCATTCTTGCGGAGTGACAGTGCGCTTGTCTGGAACTCTGGGTCCAAGCTTCGGACTCTCGACCTGAAACCACTCCTTGGGGGCGAGCAAGCAACTGGGGAGATATGGCCGAATTCCCCATCATCGATAATAATGGGCATCTTCTTTAATCCTTTCGAGGAAGGAACACTGTACATCACAGTCTGCTTCACCAAGCTGTTCCAAGTGGGTATCCATAAATTCACCGTATCAGGCTATTCAGGCGCCCAAGAGATCAACCTTTGTGCTATCCCGGAGCTGTCACGCTTTGATTTCGTCGATATGCCTGTGGGCGTTATTCCTCTCGGTACTATCTCTTGTCATGAGATACGGCCGGTCAATTCATCTGGCGACTTTCTGGTTGCAGAGTGGAGGACAAAAGAAGTTGGCATGCCTTTCAGTCATGGCAGTGCCTCTAACGAGTCGCAAACCGCGGATATGGACTTCTTGGAGGTGCGTTTTAACGTGAAAACCGAGCGTTTCTCGGTTATATTGAAGTCACTTCCGAGCGGTAGCTGGAACCATGATTACGCCCCGGTCCTACCCTCTTTACCTCTACTCCCTTCATGGAACGATCAAATGGCATTTGTTATACAGGGGACTCGAAGCATGCGGCCTTCAGCAGTAACAACACCGGTACTGGATGCGTGTTTCGATCTCGCACTCGTGGTGATGCCAATGCGCGAGTCTGGCACTGCTAGCTCGGACGCTCGCGTTCACAGTCTACGCCTGTCGAGTGGCCAATATAGGCAACCAGCGTCATTCTACGCGCCACGCGACATTACATTTTCGACACATTTGGACGAAAACAGACTAGAGTCATCACCATCGAATACCCTGACGTTGATAACCCGAGGAAACCAAGCCTACAGATTGAATCTAGAAGATCATCATTTCAACACCACAGACTTATTGAATGCAATTTACTCTAAGAGTGAATTCGTCTTGGACCTGACGCCGATCTTTTCGCTCTCCGACAATGGTGGCACAATCGATGGCCCGTATCACATATTCCAAGACGAAGATTTCATTGTCCTGTTCCATCGGCACGGATACATAGCCTGGGACTTTAGGCCAGAGTCGGATTGTATCAGATCTCCATAGTTTTGAGATAGCGATATAGAGCTCAGAATTTAGTTGAAGCCTTCATAGGCATTGCAGCATCTCCACAAGGAGTTGTATCCGCGTGGTAACATGATCCTGCTGTGGTTGAAAGGAGAGAAAGCTAAGAGTCTCTCCAATCGCACTCAAGGTAATATCATGCAGAGAGTTGTTCAACGGGTTGCGATATTTGGACGTTCAGTTAAAAATCTGATGTAAAACAACCCACGGTAACCTACGTGGCTGGATGATGATTCAAGGCAAGTCAGTGAGTCTTATTTGTTCATTGATTCGGTCTCTGAAAAATGCGTGCCTTCTCCACATTCAACGTCCCAGAAGACCATGTCCTTCCAGCTAAGGTAGCCTATGCATACATGCTCGTAAGTTTCATCACCTACTCTAAGTACCCTAACACCTTCTAGGCATAGACGTGCGAGCGCTAGCGGGGGATAGAGTGTATCTTATAAAGTAAGAACTGTTTAAGATCACGTTGCTGTTGTATTCGCAGATCTCGAGCTCAGTCATCTCCTGAGAGCTGTAAGAGCGAATTACCAGAGGTGAAGCTCTTCCGGTTAGAATATGCTGGCAGGACGTAACTCGTCCTCGCCCCATGATACATCTCCCGCTCAGAGATCGAAAGGCATGTTTGCTACGATGGCCGTGTCTCATCCGTCTTGGCCTTTACAATAGACCCCCTTAACTAACCGCCGGGTATCTCTGCTTGGAAATCCGTCAACGGACTCATGTCGAGGGCTACAAGAAGTAGTACTGCCAAACCCATGAGCATCCGCTCATTCACACTGCCATCAAGACCGTGAAGTGCCAAGCTTCATTAGTCGGCATTTGCCTTGGACGGTGTCAACATAAAGGTTCCGCTGGTTCAGGCGGGTTCTGTCCGCGGAGAGTACTTGGCGTAAGTCACTATGCCTGTTGATGAACCCCCCTTGACAGATGCGGAGATGATAATATAGCACAGACGTCCGGGTGGCGTCTCCGTGCCAAGCACGGCGCCGGGAGCATAGTGGTTCCACTGACTCGGCCACAACTTGCCAAGGCCGACCGACCCCGGCCGAGTCGCCACCACTTCCGCACTTGAGTCTGTTGACGGCGGCAGTCAGGAAATATACCAGCTCTAAATCGTTAAACTCAAAGTTCTAGTTCTTTTGTCGTATGAAACAACGCAATGGTATGCATTTTGCCTTGAATCTTCCAGTGGTATTTCGTAGTTCTCAGTAGGAGTCTGATGGTTGAGGCTTTCAAGGTGAACAGTAGAGGTGACGACAAGGTGAACAAGGTGAGATCCGGATGGCCGGTGCCCAGAAGTGCAAATTTCAGCCTTGGCGCACATGTTCGATTCTAGCGCCATAACAGGCTTGACAGGGTCAGGCCGGCTGAAGAGTGGACCCTGTCTGCACGTCACTCAGTCATTTGTGCCACTGTGCTCGGATAAAGGGCCTTTTGATTTGGCTGTGGTTGCCCAGGGGAAATAGTTTCCGAACATACCCGAGCACCTCGCTGCTAAATCCGGGGGCCGGGGTGGGACGGGAGCGCGAGGCCAATTGACGCTCAGGGAAAAAACCTCAAAACTTTCCCTTCTCACATTAAAAAATCTTGAAGACTCAGCTTTCTTAAGCCTCACCTTCAATCCAACGGACATCTCGGACCCTCATTCGTGACGGAACCACCTCTCCTCTCAGTCTATTAGTTCCTTTTCCTGCGGTTAATCGCTTCGAACTCACACACACATATTCACAATGGCCAGCCCAACAGTCTCTACCGGCTCGACAAAGGTCGATGCCGCTGTCCAGAAGGTCGCTGCCGCCGCCCCTGGCCAGCTCAGCGGTGTCTCTCTCTACTCCAGATTCGCCCTTGCCGGTGCTGTCTGCTGTTCCATCACCCACGGTGCTCTCACACCCGTTGATGTGTACGTGTAGTGCCCTCAAATTCTCTTTTGCGCGTGGTGCAACCTTTGTCGTCGCCCTCCCGAAACACCCACGCTCGGGCAATTGCATTTCGCTCTTTATCAACTGGAGGCTAACATGTCTTTTTCTCTCAGCGTGAAGACCCGTATCCAGCTCGATCCCGCAAAGTACAACAACGGTCTGGTCGGTGGCTTCCGGAAAGTCATCGCAACCGAGGGAGCTGGTGCTCTCCTGACCGGTGCCGGCCCGACCTTCGCCGGCTACTTCCTCCAGGGCGCCTTCAAGTTCGGTGGATACGAGTTCTTCAAGGCCCAGAGCATCAACTATCTCGGCTACGAGACCGCCTCCAACAACCGGACGGCCGTCTACCTGGGTTCGTCCGCCCTCGCCGAGTTCTTCGCCGATATTGCCCTGTGCCCTCTCGAGGCTACCCGTATCCGTCTCGTCTCCGAGCCCACATACGCCAGCGGCCTGATCAGCGGCTTCAGCAAGATGCTCAAGCAGGAGGGTATCGCCTCTTTCTACGCCGGATTCGGCCCCATTCTGTTCAAGCAGTAAGTTTTTTCTTTCCAGCGCAACAGCTTTCTCTGCACTGGAACAGTTATCTCATAACAAACCACCAGGGTTCCATACACCATGGCCAAGTTCGTCGTCTTCGAGAAGGTCTCCGAGGCCGCCTTCCGCATCTTCCCCAAGAAGGACCTGTCCGATGCCGCCCAGACCGGTGTCAACCTCGGCAGCGGTCTGATCGCCGGTTTCGCCGCCGCTTTCGTCTCCCAACCCGCCGACACCATGCTCAGCAAGATCAACAAGACCAAGGGCGCGCCTGGCGAGGGCACCATGACCCGTCTTATCAAGATCGGAAAGGAGCTCGGCATCCGCGGCTCGTACACCGGTCTCGGTGCCCGTCTGTTCATGGTTGGCACGCTTACCGCCGGCCAGTTCGCGATCTACGGTGAGTTGCAATCCGTCCCCCACTTTATCGAGAATTTATACTGACTTTTGGATGCAGGTGATCTGAAGAAGGCCCTGGGCGCCACCGGAGGAGTCGAGATCGCCAAATAAGTTTGTCGAGGTGGTGGTAGTTGAGATGGTGTGTGAGGATGAGTGCGAGGCTGGAGGATCTCGTGAAGTGGGGCTGGCCTAATAATGACTACACGGCGGTCCCATGATCGAGACGAAGTTCAATCGGCTGCTGGTTGTAGATATTCCGGCCTTCTGGATTGCGTGTGAGTTCTGAAGTGGACCTGCGTCTCTGTTTTGGGCGGGGGTTCTGGTCCATGTTTTCACCCTTGACAAGACTCATCATACTCACATAGAGCATAGAGTCTCTGGACAAATCCTGTCCAGGGGTTTGTATAATAGTACATAGACGTCGTCGATTATAGACGGAGGATATGAACACATGCTTTTCGGTTTAAGTTGGGACATGAGAGAGGGTGGCATCAGAAGCTGATGCGTATACTTGTCCAGTGATTTCTCGGCTAGTGCTGCCAAAGTGTCTATCTTCTCATTGGGCGATCGTGTCTTGATCTATCCTCAACTGACCTCGAGATATCGAACTGCTCGCAAGCTTCTAATAACAGATTTTAAACTCTCGGCAAAGAACGAGCGGAGTTCATTAACAAATCAACGCATTATCCCATGAACTGACCGCAAAATATATAAACAAATCAGCGCGTCACGCCACGACGGACCACGAGGTTCCCCAGAAATACCATCACAGTCGCCTCCACCAGAATAACACCGCCAGACCGCAACACCGTCAACCGACCGCCTCCACTCCGTCAATCTCCTACCGCAGCCGCCCCATCCGCTCCTCCTCCCCGTCTCCTCGGCCAATCGTGCCATCCGTCGTTCGAGCAATCAGCCCATATTCTCCGTCAAGCCCTCGTATCGTTGCCGCAGCTGGGTTGCCAGCTGTTCTTCCGAACGAGTGCTATCCTGCAAGATGCTCACGATTCGACGGATGTAGCGCCTATTGCCCATGGCGATGGCGCGCAGCTCCCCCAGCTCCACGGCCGTGTCCTCGAGCTTCGCGCTCGTGTCGGCGAGCCTCTGCATGCTCTCGGCAAGATCCCTCTTTGTGTCTGCGAGCTCCCTCCTCAGGTCAGCCGGCTGTTTGTCGCGGTCGGCCAGATCCTTCTCCGGGGAGTCTGGGTCGTCCGCGTCCGCTACGGTTTCAGCCACAGTTCGTCTGGTGGTATACCGGCGCTTCTGCGGTCGGTCCGTTGTGTCCTCGTCGTTTGCTGGTCGGGGCCTCTTTTCGCTCGTCGTTTCGCTGCTAAGAGCGGGCACGGGTCTGGCGGCGGGCGCAGCAGAGGGCTCGCGAGCGCGTGGGGCCTCTCGCGCCACCGTACCCTCGCGGGCGGTAGGGGCCTGGGGTGCCCACAGTGCTGGCGAGGGTGTATTCTGCCCGAGTTCCTCGTCCTTCACGTCACTCTGAGGGATGAGTTCTCGCTTCGGCTGCCAGGCCGCCGTCGCGCCCTTCGTCGGCCAGTTAGTGATGTTGATGGGCGGCGTGTGGAAGGCGGCCTCGCTGATGAACGTATCGGGCATTCCGGCGCTCATCGCCATGCCGGGCCGCTTTCGCTTCACCCGCCAGATGAACGTGGCCGTGACGAGGTTGACCCAGTCCGGCTGCTTTCCCTGCTGGAGCATGAGCTTGACGTGCTTCCACGACGCGTGACCCGATGGCTCCGTGGGATAGTTCGTGCTCTTGAGGCGGCGCAGGATGGCGGCGTTGAAATCATCGGGCAGTGAGTCCCATTCAGGCATTTTTTGGAGGGCCTCTCGCCACTGGTCGATTGCGTAGACGGGCTCTGCAGGGCCGGGGGTCGAGGCGAGATTCTTGTTCTCCGTCTCATTCTCCATTGTGAACTTGATATGAAGGGAGCAGACGAGAAGGCTCGAGCAGTGTGGTGATTGCAAAGTAACTTTGGGTTGCTGTTGTTTCTTGATCCGAAGCTGCAATTGTGCGGTCAAGCGTCGAACGTTCTGGTTCGGAGGAGAGCAATGTTTCGCCCGGTGTTCAAGTGTCGCGTCTGATGAGTCCGTTTCTGCGTATAATGACAGGGGAAAAGCGGATGATATTATGGAGGTCTGCTGCTAATAAGGAAGGCTTCCACAGGAAGGTACGAATCTCGAGGGTTCGAGGTGCTCGTGATTCGCGAAGAATCGAGTATTGAGGAGACTGGAAATCGCTTTCGGCTGCGAACGTGTCATTGGGCAGTGTACACGAGGGTTTCAATCAGGAATTATCCCAAACAGCCATCAGCCTGTTGACTGAGGCGCGCAAGGAGGGGTCAAATGGCGACGTTAAGAGAGAAAGAATGTCTCAGGAGGCAGGAGGTGAGAGTCAAGCTCTAGTATAATAGGCTTGGATAGACGGACCGTCCGATCCGGAGGAGGAAAGGGGGAGTTGAAAGACGGAGAAACTGGATGAAAACGTGCAAATCTGAGAAATATCCATGTTAGGTGGTATCTAGGTTGCGAGAGTCAAAGTTAAAGCAGTCGGGTGTCAGGGCTGTAAAAAGAGACGGCGGTTCCGAACCGTGTTGACGAGATTAGGGTGCTGTACTGCGAATGTCGGAGGGAAGGTACGAAGAACAGCAATGGCTAGAACGAATACGCTAAGGTACCGCTCTACCTATCATGTATTGCTGCTTCCAAATGGCCTCGAGTTACTCACGATACCTAGGAACTGCCAGATTAACAGCAGGAAACCCCGACGCACTCGCTTCGGTATTTCCCATTGACAGAAAGGCAGACACTGGTACTTGAGCTAGGGGGGTCTCTGGTTATTTGTTATGCTTCAATGTACTATCATACTGTAAAATTAAGAGAGTTTCCATAATGAAGTAGGCGTAGGCAACGTGTTTTATTAGGGCTAATAGGCCAGGAAATCTACAAGAGCTCCGGCGTCCACAACCTGTCATCGAGCACCACCCTGATAACCCCCCAACCTGAATATTATGTCCCGTTCAAAGCTAGAACTGCCCAAGAGGTTCATATGCGCCTACATTGCAGCATGCCAGAAGTCGGTGGGGCACCGTTGAAAACATTCCCTCAGAATCGAGCAGTTGCAGGAAATTGATGAGACCCCATAGCCGCAGACCAGAGTGAGAATTTACAATGATGTAACAGAAGAGTGCGACCAGAAGAGAAGCCGAGTTGAAGAACTCCAAGTGAAGAAAAACATTGTTGAGCCATGAAGTCGATGTGAAACTTGTATAGTTCAGCCTCGGAGAGTGGAATTCATAAGCCGCGGGTACGACATAACCGTAGTAGCGGAAACGGTTGACGAGGAGTTCTCCAGCCACAGACAAGACAGGATGTTTATGGCATCAGCTCAACGGACAAGGAGTCACCTATGGAAGCTCAATCAAGCATATCGATCACCTACACTCGGCCACGGTGTAGCAGGTGACTCGCCACGATCACGGTTCGACCTGCGGCTGCGAGGAGTGGTAGCGGAACTGTTCTCGCGGCTTTGACGACAAGGTTGGTCTGCGTAGCGAGAGCCGCTCTGGGGAGTCTTGTTGTGGCTGTCATCATGACTCTGGTGCCACCGCTGGTCAGCGTTGCGAAGTCTGGCTGAGTCAGAGATTGTCTCGCCGGGGTCGTAGTGGAAGACCTTGTCACGGGCGAGGGCATCTTTGTAGAACCGGGTGACGGAAGCCAGCGCGACGTGCTCGTCTTCTCCGGAGCCGATGATATTCATGAGACTCTGAGTGTCAAGTATCTGCTTGGAGATGACAGTGTCGGGCTGACAATAGGTACGGATACGCATGACTCGGGCGTTGACGCGCATCATGTCGATGATGCCGTAGATCGCTGCTTCCGTGGTATGGCGGCTGTAGAAGCGGAACTCGCCGACGTGCATGCGGACGAGATCGGGCTGGGTCTCAAGGTCGTAACGGAAGCCGACAACCTTGGGGCGACCCCTCTGCTGCCAACCATCTGAAATTCTTTTGAGCTTGTCGGTGTCGAGCCGACCCGCATTGAACTGACAGGTGATGTAACTGTTGAGAGCCGAGGCAAGAATGAACTCCAGTTCGCAAAATACCAAACTCTGCTCGCGTGGATCGAGTGAGATGACGAGCTGACGCTCCCTGATACCTGTTTTGGACTTGTTCATTGGGCGAGCCACTTTCAGTTGCTCGCTGCCCATATTCACCTGCAGATCGTTAGCCATGAATTTGCCAAAATGAACACTCGATTTACTTGCCAGTTCCTTGGCTTTCCTCCGTAGGTTCTCGAAGAAGCCGTTGGGCTTGGGGGGCTGTCGCTTCTCAGGAGAGACCGAGGTGTTTTCCAACCAGCCCTTCTCACCAATCATGGTCTTTGTGGAGACCTTGCGCGCACCCGCAGCAGGAATCTCCGGAAACATGACATCCAAAGGAGAGTAAGGGTCTCCGTTGTAGCCGGCTTGGTGAGGTCTGGACATTTGTGTGGCTTTCTTCCCTGGTGGCAGGTCAATGGCCTTCTTCTGAGCATGATAGTCGGTGTCAAACTCCGATTCCTCGTCAGCAACAGGATAAGGGCCCGATACGCGCTTTTTCGCACCGTCCTTCCACTCGGTGTACGAATCGAAGACGCTCCGTCGTGACAAGTCCATGCGGTTATTGGGTGGTCGGGCATTGACGCGAAGCGGGTCAACACTGAGACGGCCAACCTCGTGATCCCTTTCTTGAGAATAGGATGGAGAAGAATCATCGCCGACCAAGTTAGGCTTGACTCTGGGATCGCTGCGTTGCTGAAACTCCCGAGCATCCTTCTGTGGCACATGCATGGCAACAGGAATGTGACCCTTGCGAAGGGCTTCTGCTCGAGCTTCTTGACGGGCGACTGAAACATCAATATGTTGCAGGTCTGGCATGCGTCGCCGATGCGAGAGGGACGGGGTAGGGCTGCTTGGAGAAACGTCATAACCTTCACGCTGTTGGTTGAATGAGGGCGAGTTGACAGCAGTGGTCATATCATAGTCATCGCTGTCTTCGAATGTGAAGCTCACGCGTGGTTGCCCATTGCGAGCACCGCGACGCGTCGAGCTTTTCGTCGGAGACGAGGAGCGCGAACGGTTCGACGGCGTCGCACAGTTGCCGAACTTTGCGGGCGAGCGGGAGCGGGAGCGACGGTTCGAACGAGGATCGTCGCGCCCAATTGCCCGCTTGCCGGGAGTAGAAGCACCTTGCTGATAAGCATCTTGAGCTCGCCGGTGCTGCATCTTGCCGATTGTGATTCTGCGGAAATTAATATGTCTGAGGCAAACGCTGTGCAATTACTTGGGTACTAAAAACTTACAGTTCTTCGAGATGCTCTTCATCTGACTCCGTTATGGTTTCATTGATTGGACTGAGCGATTGGCCTTGGTGAATAGTAGCAGGTGAAGATGATCTGACGGGGGTGGAAACCTGGATGAAGTTTCCGCGGATTGGACTCGGTGGTTCAGAGAAGTCCTGGAAATCCATGTTCACTTCTGTTTCGTAGCCTCTGGCCACTTCCGGATTTTCCTCTGGGCTTTCCTGTGAAATCCTGTGAAGGGGACTTTGCGATGATTGTTTGGAAGAAGGAGTAGAAGATAAAGCAACAACCGTGGGTGCTCTAGATCTCGCAGGCGGATACAACCAAAGGTTGCCGGGTCGTCGCCCTGTTTATCCCCTTCGAATATTCACCGCACTGATTAACAGTTTTTGTCTTGAAAGTCGTCCCAATCTCCGCAGGTACTAAGGCCGCGTCCTCCCAGATACCACCATCCATGTCAGCGAGCCACTTCCATACCGGATGATCTGCTGGGAGTCCTGGTACTGGGTATGACCAGAATGGATTGACGACGGATGGATGAGGGGGGGGGCACCCATACTCTGATAAGAGGTGCACTGCGGACACCATGTCATGTTCGCTGGCCCCTGCACAAGCATCTCTCTGCTCAAACACGATGGGAGGGCTTTTACTACGGCCATTTCGACGGTCGAGTCAAGAGTTGATGGCAGAGGAAAAAGTGAAGAAACAGAAGCAAATATAATAAAAAGGTACCGAACAGTTCCCGAGTCTAGTCCTTGAGCTTCAGATCACCAGCCCATAGCCTCCCCTCAAACAGCTGAACCGCTGCCCAAGAGTAGCCTTCCTCACCGGAGGTCAGACAGACATGAGAAAAGCCTACACGGATTGCGCGCCCATGTCAACACATTTGAGTAGCTGGTTGTTCAAAAATCGTCTACCAGCATATCAGTACAGCGAGTGCACGGACACATGAGAAGATGAGGCAAATCCCAGCTAAGATCATACTGAGTTTGGTGACTTGAGATTGAAAGCAGAAGACAAGTACAGAGACAAGTAAGGCCAAGAGAACTTAAAGTGCCTTGTGAGTAGACGATAAGGGACCTTGTCCTTCACTCAACGAGCGTCTTAACTGAATAGGGAGCATATACAGCGCTCAGTCGCAGGCAATGTTTGCTTCGAATAATGGAAGATGCCTGTCATTTTGGCTTAATTGCTTGCGATTATTTCGTGCTATCGCTTGATGCACGGATGCACATGTGGAAGTTGGGCTTGCGTCTGCAACATTGCGAATGTTAGGAGGATGTAGGGCCTGGAATTACATCAGAGAAGAGATGGGACAATGGCAGGCACTTGGCGAGTCAATGAGAAGGACCAGGCGACCGTTGGCATTTACCCCATTGCAGTTAGGAGAGTCTTACTATAGGACAATGAATGTGACGGTTGAGCTAATCAACTCAATATACGCCCGCTGCCGTATTGTTTGGCTTTGGACTCACAAGAGCATGTTGCCGGATACCACCCTGGTGAGCATACTTGTGTAGATAAGCACTGTCAAGCCTCGGCATCTGTGAAAGATAGAATAGAAAGCCTTGTTTCATTGAATTCTCCAGCTTGCAGCTCGATGCATATGTGAAAGATGCTGCATGAGGTAGACGTTGAATGAAGATGCTTGTGCAGGAAAAGAAGCGGCTCCATTGGTCCATGCAGTCATATTCTAGAACCCACTTCTTAATGATGAACGGAGTAAGAACCCTGACCACCGCAGCGGGCAGTCACGCTTTCTTATGTCATGCCTTTTACAGTGGCTGCGCTTCCCGAGAATTACAGCCGTAACTCACTCCGCTCCCCGCCCCAGGTCCCCACTTCTCTATTGCCGTGTCCATGTCCCGGAAGTCCTCCTCAGCAAATTTTGGGCCGTCAGCAGACAAGTTACGTATGGCAGTGTTTGTCCCGATGTTGTCCTACCCCACGTCCTGTCTTTCGTCATGGAAGATCTGGCCGGGGCGATGTGCCGGTATGCCTTTGGCCGCCATCTTAAGTGGAGGACCGCCACTTTCCGCTCCATCTCGGCTTTCGGTCAGTTCAATGTAGGCCACAACCCCAGACTATGGCCCCTTGCCCGTCTTCATTCCCGTCTACATTTCCGATTCTCTTACAATGGACTCCCGTGAGAAGTGCCCGCTGGAAGCTTACTGATGATTTATATTTCACTTTCGGAACTAAGCTCTGCCCTAAGTCCAGCGAGCCTTGCGCTCGGCTTTGAGCCCGGATCTGCGTAAGGGGCCTCCTGGCAGTACACAAGTAAGGCAGTTCTTGCTCATATATCTACGTCCGAGCCGCATCATCTTGACATGCAACATTACTCTCTAGTCATTCATACACTAGAGCAAACTTCTTCAGATACCCTTAGTGCAGCCTATTTGTCTTTCATAGTTTTATCCCAGCTCTCTCTCCAGCTTCCCATTGTTGCTATATAACAATTCGGTCTGGCAGATATTATTCCCGTCTTACAGTGGCTCCTCCGACAAGAGTCTAAATCATAATGGAGACTCGGCCTGATCTGCAATCTGGCTCAACCAACTATGACATAGGTAAAGCATCTCACCCAAGTATCCCGCCCGGGGCCAGAAGCTCACAACACATACAGTTATCGTTGGGGCTGGACCTGTTGGTCTAATGCTGTCGACCTGTCTGTCAAGATGGGGTTACAAGATCAAGCATATCGATAACAGGGCGGAACCTACACCCACAGGCCGAGCTGACGGCATACAGCCACGGTCCCTTGATCTCCTGCGGAATATGGGACTGAAATCTGCCATAATGGCTCACAAGCCGGCGCGCGTCTACGAGGTCGCTTTCTGGGATCCTCCAAAGAGTGGGAAAGGAATTGTCAGGACAGGGACCTGGGCAAGTTGTCCCAGCTTCATCGATGCCAGATACCCCTTCACCACCTTATTGCATCAGGGGTTAATAGAAAGAGTCTTTATTGGTGATTTGGAGAAGAACGGCGTTCAGATCCAACGGCCATGGACCATCACCGGCTTTACGTCTGACGAGAAGGAGAACCCAGAGTACCCGGTTGAAGTTAAGCTTGAACATGTGGATGGTACGGCTAGGGAGGTTGTTCGAGCCAAGTATCTCTTTGGCGGAGAGGGAGCGAGGTCTTTCATCAGAAACCAGCTTGGAATAGGGATGACACACAAAGATCCCATCTCAAATGTCTGGGGTGTTATGGATGGCGTAGTCAACACCGATTTTCCTGATATCAAGGTAAGATGGCCGAACTTGAGAAGCAACAGATCCATGCTAACGGTATTAAGATGAAATGCACCATTCATTCCGATCACGGCTCTATCATGGTCATTCCCCGAGAGAACAACATGGTTCGGCTCTACATCCAAATCGCCACATCAACGGATCCTGACTTCAACCCACGGAAATCTGCGACTGTGGAGGAAGTGCAGGCATCGGCCAAGAAGATCTTAGCGCCATACACGATTGAGTGGGAGCGAGTAGAATGGTACTCCGTTTATCCCATCGGCCAAGGAATCGCCGACAGGTATACACTCGATCACCGAGTCTTCCTCGGTGGAGATGCGTGTCATACTCACAGTCCCAAAGCTGGACAAGGCATGAACACAGCTTTCCTCGATGCGCTGAACCTGGCATGGAAAATCCACCTTGTCGAGCGGGGATTTGCGGCCCGGGATCTGCTAAAGACTTATGAGCCCGAGCGGAAGGACGTAGCCGAGAACCTGCTAGCATTCGACAACAAGTACGCGAAACTTTTCTCTCAGCGGCCACCAGCAGCAAACGAGGTTCAAGCGGCATCAGATAGTGCTACGAAAGAGACCGAGGACAACGAGTTCATCAAGACATTCAAGGAATCTTGCGAGTTTACCAGCGGATACGGAGTAGCCTATAAGCCCAACTCCCTCAACTGGTCCGAATCACATCCAGCGCAATCACACGTCATCCACCCCCAAGGTACAAGGCTGCGAACTGGCCGCCTCTTCGTGAACGCCGATGTGACCCGCGTTGTAGATGCCAACGTCGTCCACCTCGAGCAGGAGATCCCACTCAACGGCTCATTCCGCATCTTTGTCTTCGCCGGTAAGCCATCGGTGACCGCAACCGCGCTGAAAGACCTCGCGGCGTACATGGGCAAGAAGGGGTCCTTCTACTCCTCCTTCCAGAGGCCCGACGTCGACTCGGTCTCCCACCACGAGCGCCACAACCCGCACAGCTGGTTCTTCAGCGTCTGCACCATATTCGCGGCGCCCCGCAGCAGCATCGAGATCAGCCGCGACCTGCCGGAGCTGCTGGCGCGGTATCGCGAGCACGTGTACGCGGATGACAGGTGGGATCGTCGCGTGCTCGATGCACGGGCGGCGGCCCACGCCAAGATGGGACTGGACCAGGAGAGGGGCGGTGTCGTGGTTGTCCGTCCCGATGGCTATGTCGGTATTGTCACTCAACTTGTAGAGGGCAGTGGAACGGTGGACGCGTTGAACCAGTACTTTGGGGCGTTCTGTACTAAGAAACTGGGCGAGACGATGGCGCAACTGTAGATTTACTGATCGCTATATCCGTTAATTTTCTTTTGCAGTTGTCAAATCTTTCGTTCCCGGGGTCAACACCTGTATTCCTCGTATCTGCTTTTCTGCCAATATCTTTGTAAGAAAACCTGGGGTAGCACTGCGTACCAATTTATATAGCACCCTGTGATAATCGGGCTACCTAATCAACCATTCGCATGCTGCGAAATAAGGCACTTTCAACTCTACAACGTGCAGATCCTCACACAGGTTGTACCATCTTTTATTCTCCAACACCTCAGTCTTAATTGACGTAAAGCGGTGGATCGTGACAGACCGCACATATGGGATGATGTGTTGAACGCGTTACTATACACTACCTAGATCAATCTGACATCCATGGATGATATTAATAAACTGATAACATGCTCATAAGTGGTTGAGCAGTGTCTACATAAGTATCTATGTTTCGTAGGGCTGAAGCGAACGGATGCACTGTTATGCTTAAATTTGTGGAGCTCACGTTCCAGGCACCGTATCCATGTCCAAGGAGCGGAAAATCTTTTCTGCGGCGCAAAACGGTCCAAGCTTTCTCCAAGAGCTGCCCCTGCCGGTCTCCATCTCTTAGCTCTGGAGCTTCAACTTCAACTTCAGCCATCACGAATCCGTTCATGTAGCTTCGTTTTGCTGTCCGCGGACCTTATTGCTGGCCATGTGGTCTGCTCTCGAATTCTAATACTTCGTTATCGATAAGGCCCGTGTTCTAGGGTTCGAAATCGACACTACTGCGCCGTCCGTTACGGTTAGTTGCCCACGACGAGCGAAAGTTGACAATCGCTTCAACTTTCCCATCTTTTTCGCATCGGTAGTCCAGAATCCACGACGCGTTTTCTTCCCACCACTCCTCGAGGATTTAATCAGGACCCCACCTTCGCGTCTCTGAATCATTTCTTCACCAAATCATCGTCAGAAACAACTTCCGAACTTCGATCGCGACCAACTTTCCACAGGGTCTACAATCTGAGTTCTCAATCAGCCTTTCTATCAATCGGTAGAATCCCCATCTCTTTACAATTGTACAGCCTCTTCCTCACTTTAGCCCTTTTTTACGGAGAAGTAAGCTTGTTTAGCAACCTGTCGTGCTTGTGAAACAGCTTGTTCCGGTTGAAGGCATCACCACCTCAACAAGATTCTGTCCAGTTGGCACGCCCATTGCCAACTACACAGAGTTCTTCCGCCTGCTCAATTAAACATCACCTTCTGTCCTCAAGCCCAGTTTCCCATCAATCTCAAAGCTTTTCTCCGGGTTTCAACAGTGTCTGGTCTACCTTTTGGTAGAGAACCGAGTCGAGCGCGGCTCTTTGTATCGCCAATTCAGATTCTGTTCTTTCCTTTGTCAGGGTCGCACTTCATTACAGATATCTTCTTTACTTCACTTCGCCGTTGCTTCGACTTGTAGAAGCAACATCGCCTTTTCAGCTCTTTCAGTCTTAATTACATACGACAGATCTCCACTAACAGTCATCATGCCTAAGGCACCGGCAACACCTCGTACGACGCGCAACAGCCGCGGTCTGCGTGAGTCTACCCCTACGACAAGCCACCGCTCTCGCGAGTCCTCCGTTTCCTCCGACGACGGCGGTCACTCTGCGCCTACCCCGCTTAGACGATCTCGACGATCCCGCGAGTCCTCTGTTACCTCAGACGACGGCAATTCCCGTGCCAATAACCCCGTCCAGCGAGCTCGGCGATCCCGATCACGCAGTGTCGAATCCTCAAACAATACGGTTGCGACCACTACCAGTAGCCAGGCTACTTCTACCGTCACTCTCCCTCCGGCACAGCTTCCCCTCCCTGCCATCCCCGAATCCGCTCCAGTAACACCTCAATCAACCCAAACCTTTAGCCGTACCTTTCAAGGTATTGCAGCTGCGCCCAGTCTAACTCCTATTGTTGAGGAAAGTCCGTTTGCACCTGCGCCTATTTCGACACCAATCTTCGAGCAGACCTTGCAGGAGCCCCAACACAATCATACCTTGAAAGGCGTTTTCGAGGAGACAGTTCCCCAACCTGGTCCAGTCGAGACTCCCGTTGCCGAGGAGACCGCTCCAACACTTACTCGCACCCCGATTGCTCTTGTCGAGAAGCCTACTGGAGCACTGCCTCTGCATCGGGTTGGCATTGGATTCTCGCTGCAGCCCGTCACTCCCCTCCCCTACCACTACAAGATTTCGGACGATGAGCTGCAAGCTTCTATAGACTGCGATGAATCCGAAGAGGACGATCTTGATGACCCCTGGAACGCGATTCGGAAGGAGCGTGCCAGAATCAGGCGTCAGAGGAAGCTCCAGTTTCGCCGCGATAACTTTCGTCGCCAGTGGGAATTACCACAAGAGTTTTCGGACATCAGCTATCCCCTGATTTGTGGAGAAGAGCCGGAAGAGTCAACCGAGGCTTACACGACTCTCAAAAAAGACGAGGGCCACGCATTTGGTGCGAGACTCCTCGAGGCAATCAAGGACGATCACGAGCGACGTGGTTGTGAGTGCCCTCTGCCTCAAGTCTACCACAGCAGGGCCGCGGCCGAGGTAGGAGAAGGCATTTTTCGGTTCTTTCGGCATTTCAAGCAGCCGGGCTTCAACAACGTCTGGGTGTTTATGAGAAAGGGAGATTGGCACTGGCACTGCACCTGTGACAAGAAGCCTTTGAGCGATTTCGCCATTTGGGTCCGCCGCAAGCACAGGGCCGAAGAGCTCGCCCAACGCAAGGCTCAAGAGGACAAGGCCCGGGAGGAGCAGGCGAAGCAACAGTCCCGGAAGCGGAAGGCCAAAGATACTAGTATCGAGCTGACCGATTCTGTCACCGTGAGAGTGATAGACGGTCCTTGCCTACCCGGCGACGCGGCAAAACGGCGGAGAATCGCGCTTCTTTCCGCGAAGACGACTACTGCATCAGTCTTGGCCCAGTCGACTGCGTCCCGTCTCCGTATCCAGTCTGCTCGCTTGCTTCGCACTGCACAGTTTACTGGACCCAATCTATCAGCAGAATCGGTCCGATCCATGTGCGGGATCTTCAGTACCGGAGCTGTCATAATGGGGACTTCGGTGAAACATTTCCTGAGCAGAGTTGGGGCTCAAAGTAAGTCATAGAGGGACATCCACTTTCCCCCCTGCGCGTCGCTAACTTCTGGCTAGTCACAACCGTCTGGAACTTCAGACAAGGTCAGACAGCAATCGAGAACCGCACTCTCGATGACACAGGTAACCTTGTGGTCAAGCGTTTCAAGCGCCAGCATTATGCACCCATCACCTCTCCAGAGGAGCAAGAGGCATGGGAGGCCGCGAACAAATCAGCTGAGACGAGCCCGTTTGACGGCTATGCATGGTTCGACTGGACCGATGCTCCCGCCAAGTATATCGGCGGATCTTATCTCACGTTATTTAGAGATATGGGCAACAAGCTCTACAACGACTTGGCAGCTGGCAGATACCAGTGGGGTGATTCCGAGGAAGGCATTCGTGAAGCTCACAAGAAAGGGCTGGAACGTCTCAGTCACGAGAGCGATGGGACTTCGGACGAGGAGGAGTTCAACCTCGAGCTGAGCCTCCGTCTCTTCCGCCATGCAAAGGAGAAACACAAGGTGGCGCCAGATGAGGAGTTGACCGAGTATCAAAAGGACAACACGCGCAAATGGTGGGAGCGCTGCTCAGCACTGCTGGGCAAAATCATTGACGATGTCTATGGTGAACAAAATCTCATCCCGAGCCTGAAGGAGAAGTTCGGCGCGAAGCCACCAAAGCATCTTCGCGGTTACTGGACCCCTCTTCACAAACAAGCGGCTCGAGAAGGTAGGAACTTCTTGGTCCGGTTTCTTCGGTCGGAAGAGGATCTCGACGATGCCATGAAGCTGGCTGTTTCAAGAATTGTTGCCGATTTGGATGCAATCCACAAGGAGGACATTCCCTACAGCCTTGTCGAGTTTCCTGGCAAGTATGATGCACCAATGCCCGGCACCTGGCCGCTCGAGTTGCTCGAAGATGTGCGGGCAGAGGACGTGCACGTTCAGCCTATCCATGAGCTGCAAGCTCCCTATAGAGAGTTGGAGCGTAATGTCAGAGTGTCATCGACTACTGATGGAACGCCTCTTGCCAGTCCATCACATGGAGCCACTGATTCGCCTGCTGGATCATCAGCAACTCCAATTCCATTGTTACCATCTCGAAGTATCCTCAAGCAGCGCGGAATTGGGTCTAATCTACATAGCAATTCGCCGAAGCCAAGCATTCGCTTTGCCAAGAGTATGGTGAGCTTCCGATCCCCACGTCACAGGCCGCCCCGTTACGCATCACCGAAGCCCGTCAAAGGATCGCGGGTCGAGAAGAAAGCACTTCCTTCGCGGGAGACCCAGGAGATGTGGCAGATGTTTCTTAGCGACGTTCACGATGGGCGTGTGAAGCAGACACACGGTACCCAGAAGGTGCCATTGGGACATCCAGAAGATCAGACTGTCGAAGAGGCTGGCGGTAGCCTCAAGGACTCCATCACCGGGATGATCAAGCATCCGACCAAGTATGAGGAGTTTCTAGAGCACACGCGACAAGAGGTCTTCAAGGGTGGCTGGCCCATTGGTCCTGTGACAAGTGATCCACGATCGTCTTATGTTGATACTATGAACAAGACGTCGACTCCAGCACGGGACCCTCATGATCCCGCTATGAAAGATGAGCTTTCCTTAGCAAAGCTTCCTGGAAAGGACGTGAAGGAAGAAGCCTACCGACCGGTACGATTCGCTCATTTGCCACTTCTTCCTGTCACACCTAAACCCACTAAGACGTTAGAAGAGGTGAAGCGAGAGCGTGAGCTCTTGCTGAATGACTTGGAGGTCACCACGGATGGGAAGCTAGTCCGGCCCAGCTTTCTCCTTCCGGATTCGGAACTTCCAATCGCGACCAAGAAGCTTGACGACCTGCACCTTGACCGTCAGTTACGGGAGGAGGCCCTGGCGGCAGCAGAGCGCAAGCGGGTCGAGCTGGCCAGGAAAGTAGAGGAGGAGAAACGTCGACGAGAAGCCGAGGAGCGGCGGAAGGCTGAGGAAGAGCGCCGTCTGCGGGAGGAGGAGGAAGAGCGCCGTCTGCGGGAGGAGGAGGAGCGGCGAGTGGCCGAGGAAGAGCGCCGTTTCCAAGAGGCGGCTGCGGCCAGGCGGAGGGAAGAAGAGCGTATCCGTGAGACAGCACGGCGACGCGGGGCACTGGGCCTTCGTCGTCCAGGTCGCGCGATCATCACTCCGCTGTCTGATACTTGGAGGTCGCGGGTCTCAGGAATCCAACACAGCCCTGAGGGCGTCGAACTCGCCAGGACACCTGAGGGCCAAGGACTGACCAGGCGAGACTTCGTCGAGAAGCTATTACCAGCTACCGCGTGGCTCAACGACAACGTCATAATCGGGTCAATTCAGCACATCGGTGATCTCGTCAACCAGAAGGCCGGGGCCACGAACCAGAACCCAAAATGCGCGACCTTCACCTCGTACTTTTGGCCACGTCTCGAAAGCGTCGGTCCGGCAAGCTGCGGCCGTATGATGCGCCGCGCCGGTGTCCGCAAGGACAACTTCAAGGACATCGAGACCATCCTCATTCCGATTTGCTCGGGCAACCACTGGACTCTGGCGGTTGTGCTCCCGCAGAAGAGGGCTGTCCTGCACATGGACTCGCTGCGTGGCGGCCGCGGCAACCCTTCTGTTACCAACAAGATCCTCGAGTGGGTCAAGACGACTCTGGCAGAGGAGTTCGTGGCGAGCGAGTGGTCAGTCATCAACATCGACGGCCCGGCGCAGACCAACGGCTGGGACTGCGGCGTTTTCACCATCACCAACGGCCTCTGCATGGCGCTTGGATTGGACCCGAAGGAGTCTTATGCGGCGGGACAGCTCAGGACGGCCCGGACTATGCTGGCGGCTATTCTCTTGAATGGCGGATTCACGGGTGACTTCGACCTGGTGGGCGTCTGAGACCCTCACAAAACTCTCACACTCTGCTTCCTCTCCCAGTATCTGTCGTTACGATGTCTTCCATTATTCCCGGAATGAAGCGTCACTCGGTGGGCCGCGAGACACCACGTATAAAAACTCGTGGGGATGGAAACCCCTCAAACCGGCGAAGGAAAACGCAAGGAACCGGCCCCATAGAGGGGGTGACGGGGAAGGAAAACCTTACAAACCCGCCTTTGCGAAGGCGTCATTCTTTAGTTTTGTTTTGCCGCCCGGCCATGGCGGCGTGGCGCCGGAGAGTTTCAACCCACCCTTACCCTCTGTTTGTGTGCTCGCGACCACTTTTGCTTGAGACTCCGATCTCTCGCTTGATGACCCGTCCGATCCGTTCGAGCTCGCCCACACCGGGCGGTGCTCACGGTTTTCGGTCTGAGGCTCGCTTGATCTCGCTGGCTCGCAGGGTGTGTCGCTCGAGGCTCCGGATTTCCTCGGCTCGATGACCCGTTTCCTCCCCCACTTGATCTCGCCGTGGCGGCGGTGATCGTGGTGGGGGGAATCTGAGGCTCGCCGGGGTCTTCCGTCCTCGCAGACCCTTTGTTTATCGCATCCCGTTCGGAGATCCGTTCAAGCATCCCACCTCGGTTGGTGCTTACGCTTTTTCCGTTCTGGGATCGCATTGGGTCTGGAGCTCGGCAGAGGGTGTTGGGGTTGGAGACTCAGCTGTTTTAGCTGCGATCCCTGGGGCGCTCACAGCTGCTTTGTGAAGGGGTGCCACGTCGGGCCGCGAACTTTGGTCGTTTTAGCAATAATGGACAAGGGATGACGCGTTAGCTGGTTGGGCGGTTCTGTGTGGAAGATGTCCACTTTTGCCTGGACTTCAGGGACTGTGGGCCCGGTGTCCTTGTATACTCGGGGACGTTGTTGGTGGTCATGTACAAGTTTTTGTTCGTCTGTTCTGACTGTCTTCTTGCGTTGTTTTCTGCAGGAATTGGCGTCAGGTGTTGTGGCCCTATCTGGACAAGGAAGGACAATCAAAAGAATCCAGGGGAAATTCAGGGCGTTGAAGGGTTTCTGGTCGTTTGAAAGCAAGAAAGCATTTTGGCAAGGAGTCAGTCCTGTTGTTCCGGCATGACATGAGAGTGTTGGAAGAGCCGTTGTGTGTTTTACGATGGCGGCCTGTGTCGCCTCTCCCTGCTGGTGTTTTGATACCCGGTTAGCATTCAGGGTAACTAGATAATCTCGTCTAAGTACTGTATAACTGAATCATACCCTCAAGACACCATTTTCTGTTCATCGTGCATTAATTGCGGCGCTCCGGGATGCGGAATGGCGCAACTGCTTCTCACAGTGCGACGGTTTGGTGGCGCGCTATCTGCTTCAACCGTTGGCATATTTATAAGTCTTATACGCAGCTCATCGCCGGCTAACTTATAGGACAAATGACTCTTGACACGTCTTAGGACTGCTTATGGGCATGGCAAAGCTGGAAGAAGACTACTCGAGCAGACCAAGAGACGAGGCAGAGGAGGCCTTTCATGAACTTGTTGCAGCCTCGACGACAAATCCAGTACCAGGCACGGCGTTAATGTTAGCACTTGGCCAGCATCACACAGAATATCGTTCCGACACAGCCAAAGCCTCATTTCGCCGCATACGGCCAGCAGCAAGTTGAACTTTCACATGTGTCCAGGTACTCGACGACTCGGGATCTCAGGTCTTTTCTCAACCGAAGCTCAACCGAGGAGCTGGCCTTCACAATATGGAGCGCACGGTTCTCTAGAACTGTGATAAGTAGGGCTTTTAGTGCCCCCCTAAATCACGGATAGCTTGGTACGATCTCGGCGGAGAGTCCTCTAGAGTCGATCCAGTGTCGAGACAACCCCTGACACAACGGGGGTATCCCGGGCGAGCTCAGTTTGTTGAGCCAATCGACTTCTCGGCGCTGCCTCCTACCGCGATATAAAATTTCACTGCAAGCTCATGTGGGATATCGACGCCCGGAATACATTCCGGATGTGGGGCGATTAGGTACCTGTAGGCGCATTTATTTCTCTCTGTTCATGCCCAGAGAGCGAGTCTCGCGCGGAATTCTCGGCTGGATGGGGCTCCCATTTGCCCGCCGACTATTGATTCAGGTTGGCGTAGCAGCGTCTCTGTCCATCTTACCTTAGTTATCTTCAAGTATTGGTCGAGAATGGTGAATACAATTTGAAGTAGAGATGGCGGGAGGAACGTCCAAACCAAGCAAGCGCCCGACGGATATGCATGTCTTACAGTAAACTTGTAAGGACGTATTTGCTTGAACTGAGACTTGCAGCGTTGCGAATACACTTTGGAAGCTCGAAAGGCTTGCAAAAGAAAGTAGTAAGTTATTTTCAGCTGCACCTCTGTCCGAAACAGACAGGGATCGACAGAGCAGGCGTGGTGAACACGAGCTCGGCTATCTGGACGATCTAGTTGCGGTACTGGCCCGCACATGGTCGCGGGTCAAACCCTCTCGCAAGTGATTCGTACGGCGATAGCTCCGCCCTCAGCAACACTGACAAGTGTTACGTCTTCCACATTACAGACATGGATCACAGCCAGGGAATCCGCGATGTGTTGCAGTCAAGATACATAGTAGGGTTTGAGACTGGCATATGGGTCCTTGTACTGGGTCCAACCCTGTTCGTCGAAAGCTGCGTCCTGGCCTTGACCCCTGTGATCGGGAACTGGATCGAGTTGAGTGTCGATGGAATCAGGCAGGTGATCGAGCCCATCATGAAAGGTATTTCTGAGACCAAACATTCGAGTCGGTCTTGCGGCGATATAATACGAATAGGAGAGATAGCTCAAGGGCCGTGGATGGAGGAAGTGAGCAAGTCCACAGAAAATAAACAGCAGGTTCCTGGGGATGTGCAGCGCCGAGGTGATGGGGTCTATTGGCGGGCGGAAGAAGAGCAACCCCATGCCGGACTTGTACATGATATGAAGTCGAGATCAACCTGGACGAACCTTGCTGTCCTGCACAAAGTCCGTTTCCCGGTCGCCCTCCGGCAAATCCGTGTCAGGGCCGTCTCAAGATCTAAACAAAGTACTAGGTACTTAGTGCGGATTGATCTCTCGCAGTAAACTTGGTGTACAGGGATTTTAACACTATCCTGTGAGCACGGACAGCTCTCGACCACCAGGACACAGCTCTGCTATCTTGCTATGCAAGGGCAGTCCTGGCGAGCAAAACGATGCAGAATTTTATCGCGGCAATCTGAGTCGGATAGATCGATTGCATCATCTACTTTAGCTCCCTACCTAGGTACCTTGGTACCTACCTTAGTTTGCAGCTGGTACATGGTGAGCATGAACTGTGGCTTCCATATCGTGGAGAAAGAGCAAAGAGTAAAGATCAGGCAAGGGCAGGACGAAGTTCCTCCTGCCACCTGTGGTCCAGATAAACTCGAGAGGCCAATGCTTCCTTGACAGGAAAGGAGCGAATGAGAATCGACTTGGCCGAGTTCTGTCAGATTTGGTCCGAGCTCTCGCATGCAAGATTGCCGATCGCAGCTGCCACTTCTCCCATTTCATCGCCCTTCTCCACATTTATTCGCCGAAGTCAATTGCTTCCCCTCATCGCCAAAGCGCACTACGGGCACCGGATCCAAACAATCCATTCTCTTTGGAAGCGGCTCTTCTCATCCGTTCTTGACAACTTTGCGTAGATTCGGAAAGAACATCCCCTGATTTATAAGAACTGTTACTAGACTCTGGGGACCACGAGAGATACCCAGTCATTCAGTGTCAACACCATGAGGGCTGCAAGTCTAAAATCTATGACGTCTTGTCCGACATTGTGGCTTGCTATGCGCGCTCGACACCCGTAAAGTCTCTCCCTTACCGAGTCCTATGAGATTCCGGTCATACCCCGTGCACCGCAGTGCACCGCCAACACACCCCAGGGTCTCAGCCTCGGAATCCACTGGCTTAATATCGTCGACGGCCACGAGCGGTCTCTTGTCTGAAACTGGACCGTTCCGTACCCACCAACTAACTTAACCCAGCTGATCGGAGACCCGACTCCCCCGCAATTCTCATCGAGTCGGGAAGGTTCGCCCTGGTCTTGATTCTAGGGATACTCTTCGACTTTCATGCTGTTGGCCAAGGTAAGGACCATGTAAAGGGGGGTAATCTCGATCCCTCTCGATCTGCTAGCGTTCAAAGGAGACAATCGCCTTGTGTTTCCTATAGCCTCACAGAGAAGAAATTGGAGTCGAGCAGACATATTTTAGCCAAGGCTCTTGACCAACCGGGACGAATACCATGTCAATGCCCGAGCTAACAAACTAGCTGATCTAGGCCCCCTGTTTGCAGCATAGTATTCTTACTAGCCTCGAATCTGAATTCTTGGGCTCACCTGCATACGACGTTATCAATATGGTGTACTTTTGAGTAGATGGTAGTTGTCTCCTGCAATGATCGCGAAATGTGCTGTCATACATACTGCTCGCTACCTTACTTCCCTCAGTTCCTCTCTCTCTGTCGCTAATAAGCTCTCAATGCGCCGCTTGACTACCCACGCCTGCCACAGTACCACTTTGCCACTCGATCAACTCCATTCCGCTTTCCGGAACCATCGATGCACACAAGCTGGATACGCTAGTCTAGTGCCTCAGGGACCTGCAGTTGGTCGCTTCTTTTAGCTCCATCATTACTTAGTCGACGGTTCATGCAGTGACCAAGAGTTTCAGGCGCCCATTCGACTTATACGCCGAGAATGCCCAGCGAACCCGGTTTGCTGACCTCCTGAAGAGCCCAAGCCCTTGTCAAGCATCCGGCGTATCTGGACCGGCGTTAACAATCGGGGAGCCTGATCAGAGGGCCGTTCGCACTTATAACACCACGCAGGGCGGCCTCGCCCACGGATTTCCCTACTACACATTCATGTACGTCTCCACGAGGCCAGCATGTCGATCACCGGCTCTCATCCGCTCTTCGAGCAATGGGATGGCCACGTCGTGCCTCGCTCCTTCAGCCCAGGCTTCGTGGCGCTGAGCTATGTGGTCAGTCTGATCGGAGCGGCGTCAACGCTCGAGTTGATCAATCGTCGGACTTCCCCCAGGGGAAAGTTGAACCAGTAAGACCAAGACTGGTATCGATGCTATTTGATTGGTACTGATGTCTTGCGTAGCTTGCTGTTGGTCAGCGCTGCCGTCACGATGGGCGGTATTGCTATCTGGTGTATGGTAAGTCTAGTCATTGTCCATATTCCCGCTCAGTGTGCATGTACCGACAGTTCATAGCACTATATCGGCAACAGAGCGGTCATTTTGGGAAGCGGAGAGCCCGAGTTGCAGATAGCATACTCGAGCGGTTTCACCGCGCTCTCGTTCTTCGTCCCCATCCTGGTGCTCCTAGCAGCTTTTGTCGCCATCGGAACCAGTAACCAAGTCTACTGGTGGCGTGTCGCGACTGGTGGCACCCTCGCCGGAGCGGCCATCTGCGGTATGCATTACCTCGGCAATGCTTCAATCAAGAACTACCTGTGCATATACAACTATATCAACGTTGCGTTTTCGGCTGTGATTGCCGTGGCTGCGAGTATGACCGCCCTAGCGCTGTTCTTCGTCTTCCGCGCTTCGTGGACGAATTCGTGGTGGAAGCGGGCTGGGACGGCCGTCTTGCTCGCGGGTGCCGTCTCGGGCATGCATTGGTGCGCTTCGACGGGAACACAGTATCGTCTGATCGAGCTGAATAACGGCATCAACGAGACCTCCCGGAACACGACGGTCATCATCGTTATCTGTCTATCCGTCGGTGCTATTCTCGTTATTGCGATCTCGGTTTCCTACACTGCCCGCCTGATGTCGCGGTACGCCAGCAAGGCTCAGCAGGTCGTCTTGGCTACGGCGGTTTTCGATAAGCAAGGCAGAGTGCTGGTCAGCCCAGAAGGGCTGCTGCCGTCGGAAAAGATCACGGACTCGTTCTTGGAGAAGGTATGAGAGATAGATACTTCAGGCATTCAGGGGATGACGAGTACTGACCTATATAACCAGACGCCGAACGACACCTTCAGCGTGGCCCATCCGCTCTTCCAGTGGATGTTCCAGGCATCCCGGAACTGGTCCAATATCAGCAGCATCGTCAACGTGATGATCGACCATCTCGGCCGCCTCCCTCACCTGGGCCGCGACGTGTCGAGGAATGGCATCAAACTAATCGACGAGCGCGGCGAATTGATCGAAAATTACGATATCATCTTCAAGGAGCTCTTCTGCGCAGCAGCCCGTGCATTGGCAGAGAAGACAAAGTCGAATCTCACGCAGGTCGGCATCCTGTGGGACGAGATCCTGCCGACCGGCACGGGAGGAGACATCCGCCGCCAGCAACCGCCATCACGGAAGACCCAACCCTCCAGTGGGAGTGACGACGCCATAGCCGCCGAGAAAGGAGATGTTCAGCAGCCCACGATTCAGGAACTCTACCGCGGATCGCTCATGTTCCTGGTCCGACGCGTAGAGACCACTCGCGAAGTGACCGACCTCGAGGCAGCCGGCTACCGATTTGCCGATCTGCGCCAGGTCTCCGGCATCATCAGCTCCAGCATGCAGATCAAGACGGACAACTTCGAGACCCGGCTGGCCAACATGGCCAAGTACGCTCAGGAGGATGGCTCTCGGCTGTCGCCGGGCGTGCACCTGGGCTTCTTTGCCGTGAGAGCACGCGTCGGTAGCCAAGGGTTCGATGTTCTCGTGCGCACCTCGGCACGATATCTACTCCCCTTGGTTGAGATGTCCGTGGACCACCTGGAGCCATGGCAGCTCAGTTTCCTGAAACAGATCGACGGCCTGACGCCGTCCCGCGTTGTGAAGGTCCTCCAGAGCAGGAACGGACTTTCCGCACAGGACTTCTTTGCATCCCAGCTCGTCACCAGCGTGAAGCAACTGCGTGACGAGGTCGGAGCCGATATTTTCGAAGAAGCGACCCTCACAGCCAAAGTTGTCCGAATTCCTTGCCGCCCGGGCACAGCCTCGTCGTCACAGTCGAACAGCGCAAGCCTGATCGCCTTCAAGCTGGTCATCCCCATCCATTCGCACGTCCGATGTCCCGGGCTGGAATTCGTACCCTTGACCCTGTTCAAGGTCCACCAGCTGACCTACAAGGACTCGCCGCACAACCTCATCTTCTCCCGCTCCGTGCACCGCGAGATCTCCCCCATCCTGAACACCATCCCCATCGTCGTGCAGACCAAGGCAGGCAAGACCACCGCAACGCATACCAACGGCAGCCTATCCCTCGCACCGACGGCCATACAACGCCTCCGCTCGTGGTTCTCCCCCTCCAGCCGGAAGCCGAGCAGCCGCCGCCGCCACCGCCTAGCGACCACCACGGTCGACGCGGACGGCAACCCCATCGCCACCTTCTACGGGGGGCGGCGGGCCGAGTCGAACCACTCGAGCTCGACGCTCAAGCTGTGGAACCCGGGCCAGCAGCAGAACCGCGACGGCGCCCGGCCCGGCGACCGGAGCAACAGCTGGCAGGGCGACGGGGACGACAGCGCGGCGACGCCCAAGGACAGCTCGACCTTTGACGTCGTCGAGCGGTACGCCTCGCCCGGCAGCGTGGCGTCGGACCTGCCGCAGCGGCCCGACCTGTACCAGCCTGCCGGCGGCTCGTTCGGGGGGATCATGGTCTCGCAGGAGATCACGGTCAACGTGGTTGATGCCGGAGCGGCGGCCGGGGGTGACGTAGGGGAGAAGAAGATCACGAGCGTCGGCGCCGGCGATAGGAGGCCTGTCTCGGCGTCTGGCCCTGGTGTTGAAAAGAGCGATGAGGGGGCGATGGCGATCGAGATGCAGCCGCTTGGGAACAGGGTTGGTGTTACGGTGCAGGCTGAGGGAGTGACGGAGGCGGTGACGTTTGTGGATGAGTTGCTTGCTGTTTGTGTCGAGTGGAGGTGAGGTTATGAATGCTATGACTTGCTTGGGGATACCGGATATGTAATATGACATTTGGGTACGGAGAACGGGTCAGGTGTTGGATGGGTCTTTGATGTACTGTACAACGCATGGACGGTCTACCTTTGGCATCTCATTTTGGAGAGAGAATAAAGGTTTCTGGGTCTGCATTGGGGATAGAGACGATATACCATTTAGAAGGAAGATCTAGATTAGAGGGTAGATAGATAGATACCTTATTAGAGGTTTACTATGTCATCTACGGTAACGGCTTTTATCATCTGTCATGTCTGAACAGAGCACTCCTCAGTACCGGTATGTATCAGGTCAGTCCTAAGCGAAACTTGCACAAAGATATGCACGCATTATATGCACAGCGCGGACAATGTGCAGACCGGATTAACCTCCTTCTATTCACGGCATCTCATTGGAGGAAGTTTCAATTTCCGATGACGCTAGCACCGTCCAGTCGGCTCGCCAGCTTGACACCACGCACCGTCGGAATGCGGCCGTCTCTTTATTTTGCCGGATCTGGCTGGATGCAGCTCGCTGTTTGGACCCCGAATTCCTGATCTGATGAGCTCTTACAGCGTGGGGGGAAGCGCACGACTTCTGGACACCTGCGTCAAGTGCTTCAAGTAGAAAGAGTCGCGCTCTTGATTGTTCAGTCAGAGGAACAAGCCACTTGTCAGCTATTATGGACTTAAAGCATCCGTCTCCTCTTTTCCTCTCCAGTCTTTCGTCTTTTGTTCCTTGACGGAAAGCAAGGCTAGCAGTTGCTAGTGGTTTTGCTGCCCAGGGGGAATGCTGGATAGCTCTCTTGGCCTTCGGGGTAATGATCGGCTCTCTCTCGTCCTGAGCTCTAATATCCACCGAGACGAACTTCTATCTTTGGGCGTCTCCATCGGACCACTTCCCCGGACTTCTGCCACTTGCCGGGGTAGCAAGTGCAAAAGGCACACTTTGGCATCTTGGACCCGTTGTGAGTTTTCGAACTGTGTCAAATTTACTGTTTTTCGTCCCTGAAAGTTCGGTCGCGTTGTCCCATCTGTCTTGGGCTGACATTCACATGCAACTCTGCACGCTCAAACGCTAACGGGCTTGGATTATCACCAGTTGCGTCATTGTGGGTGGATCCGCGACTTACACCCGGAAAGGCAAACGCATCGCCAAATCGTTACCGAGCCTCGAACACAGCAGTACCGGGTCAGTCCGACTGTCAATTGCCGTGTCTGACTTGTAGAATAAGTCGGCACGCAACAGCTTGCGTCCAACGCAGACAATCACGAACATCCGGACACGCAGACAGCATCGACACCTACCGCCGCTATGTCCGGCTTCGCAAGAGCTCGCTCCGGCCTCCGGCGTGTCGCACTGCCAGCAGGTCTGACAGTCCTCGGCGGCAGCGCTCTATACTACGTCTACCGCCCACGAAACATACCGGGGTACGAAGGGGCTGCCGTGCCACCGCCCATCTTCGGCGCCGACGGCACCTTCAAGCTCCCTCGCTTCCCCCGCATCAAGTCCCGAGACGAGCAGATTGCCGACCTAAAGAAGAGCGGCACCGCGGGCAAGGATGAGGAATACGATATGCTGGTGATTGGCGCCGGCGCGACGGGTGCCGGCGTGGCCCTCGACGCGGCAACGCGCGGTCTCAAGGTCGCCGTCGTGGAGAGGGACGACTTCAGCAGCGGCACGAGCAGCAAGAGTACAAAGCTGGTGCACGGCGGCGTGCGGTATCTCGAGAAGGCGGTGTGGAACCTCGACTGGGCGCAGTATCAGCTCGTCAGGGAGGCGCTGAAGGAGCGGAAGTACTTCCTGCAGACGGCACCACATCTGAGCATGTGGCTGCCCATCATGCTGCCGCTGGACAAGTGGTGGAAAGCGCCGTACTACTGGGCGGGAACCAAGTTCTACGACTTCCTAGCCGGGAGTGAGGGAATCGAGAGCTCGTACTTCTTGACCAAGAGCAAAGCGATCGATGCGTTTCCTATGCTTAAGCAGACGGACCTGGTTGGCGCGCTGGTGTATTATGACGGAGCTCACAATGACTCGCGGATGAACGTTTCGATTGGCATGACCGCTGCCCTCTATGGTGCCACCGTGGTCAACCACATGGAAGTGACTGGCCTGCAGAAGGACGCCAATGGCAGGCTATGCGGTGCCACAGTCAAAGACTGCATCAGGGAATTGAACGGGCAGGCACCGGACGAGTTCGAGATCAAAGCCAAATGCATCGTCAACTGCACGGGGCCGTTCACAGATGGCATCCGGAAAATGGACGATCCCGGTTGCAAGGAGATTGTCGCTCCGGCCTCTGGTGTACATGTCATCCTCCCCGGATATTATAGCCCGGGCAAGATGGGTCTGATTGACCCTTCCACATCAGATGGACGAGTCATCTTCTTCCTCCCTTGGCAGGGCAACACCATCGCAGGTACCACTGACGAGCCAGCCGTCGTTACCAAGGACCCGCTGCCGGACGAGAAGTCCATCCAGTGGATCCTCAATGAGATCAGGCACTACCTGTCGCCCGACATCAACGTCCGTCGCGGCGATGTCCTGGCCGCCTGGTCCGGCCTGCGTCCTTTGGTCAAGGACCCCAAGGCTAAGAACACCGAATCGCTCGTCCGCAACCACCTGGTCGACATATCCGAGTCCGGCCTGCTCACCTGTGCCGGCGGCAAGTGGACCACGTACCGGCAGATGGCCGAAGAATGCGTCGACGCCGCCATCGCAGAGTTCGGGCTCAAGACCCGCCCCGTTAACAACGCCCCGCGCGTCAGCGGTACCGAGCAGATCGACGACAACGCCATCCTCGACGGGTCGTGCCAGACACACCAGGTCAGGCTGATCGGCGCCCACGGCTTCAGCAGGACGCTGTTCATCCACCTCATCCAGCACTTTGGCGTCGAGACCGAAGTGGCCAAGCATCTGACCGAGAGCTACGGCGATCGCGCCTGGACGGTGGCCGCGCTCTGCAAGGCGACGGACAAGAGGTTCCCGGCGCGCGGCGAGCGCATCTCCCTGCTGTATCCGTTTGTCGACGGGGAGGTCCGGTACGCGGTGCGGCACGAGTACGCCCAGACGGCGGTGGACGTGCTGGCTAGGAGAACGCGGCTGGCGTTCCTGAACGCCCAGGCGACGCTGGAGGCGCTGCCCAAGATCATCGATATCATGAGCGAGGAGCTGGGTTGGGACCGCAGGCGACAGGATCGCGAGTGGACGAATAGTGAGTTCATAACCCCTCCCTTATCCATGGGAAGAAGAAGATGAAAGTGAAGTTGCTGACAACGAGCGTCTAGCTGTTGCTTTCCTCGAGTCCATGGGCCTGCCGAAGCCGATGCTCTCGGCCACGAGGAAACAGGTGGAGCAGGGTAAGATCGACTTTTCGACGTCTCTGGAATATAAGATGTACTCCAGGCACGACAAGCTCATTGAGGAGGAGGCCTGAGTACGGGACTTGGCGCCTCTACTCGTTTGGGAAGAATATATCTCCTTTAAATGTGTTCTGTAGGGGCTTGGAGCATATGCATTTGGGGCTGGTGTTCTGCTTGTTTTCTGTCTCTTGTAGGTATCAGTGACCAGCTGTTTCTGGTGTGTGTAAGACTTCATTTCTACACCTGATTCGAGGAATGACAGACTCTTTGGGAAGTTGAATCCCAGATGTTGTGTGTTCTCTCTCGCCTTAGGGAACCGGCAGGTTCGGGAGTGATTCTAAATATTGCAAGTTGGAAGCCCCTTCCAATAAAGCAGGTTTCCATGAATGTCCGAGAAAGGGCAACCTCAAAGCTCACGTCACTTGAGAGTCGGACTTCACTGCCTTCAACCATCACCTCTGCTTCCACGTCAAACCACAACCTAACTATCTCGACATTCCACGGCCTTTCATTTTATCACGAGAGCATTGTTTGCCTGAATTGCTTACTATATATTCCGCGGCACTCCCAAACTTGGCCTCTTCTTTTGTGACCTGTGGTCTAGCCAAGATGATTGGTCCACAACTCCCTCCCATGACCGACGAGGAGCGGCACGCAGCTCACCTTGCAAATATTAGCCAAAACGATGCGCGTCTTCAACTGGAAGCTGATACTCTGCCAGGAAGGTCTTACAAAATGAAGGAAAAGGTCACCGAGTCAAATCCGAAGGGTGAAAACGAAGAGGCTACTAAGGCCCATGGCTCGACCAGCGGCCATCGGAAACAGAGACACAGGACACGAATACGCGATCCGGGACCATCAACACAGCCTGGATCATTCCCCGCTCCCTGCATTTGGAACAATCCCGAGCTGATGAAAAGCCTGTATAGCCGGGGCGAAAATGCCTCTGGAAAGTCGACAGGCCAGGAACAAGACAGTCCGGGTCCATCGAAATCGAAGTTCGCATTAAGACCAGAAATAGGACCAGCAACAAGACCATCCACTCGGCCGAAATGGGATCAAGCTCTATTCAAGGAGGATCCATCCGAAGTCCACGACTGCATCATCGTTGGCGACCAGCTATCGAACTCTTCCATAGACGATTGGCCCACAGACGAGACGGAAGGCTCCAGTGAGGACAATGACACTAGTGAAGGGTCAGGCTAGAAGCCTCGTGCCGTGGGCGTGGACGAAGGCAATGAGAAGCCAGTCGAGCCAGACAAACCGACGAAGCCACAGCCACAAATCTCTTCATTGCCAGGCGGGGACGACACAGCTCTGCCCCTGCGCGTGGCAAAAACAGCCAGAGAATTACAAGAAGAAGAAGATGCGGCTTATGCTCTTAGACTGCAGCAGGAGATCAACGATGGTAACGATGTATTTGAAATGCCTGACTATAATCCATTCTCTCCGCTGAGCTCACCAGGCTTTCTGAGCTCTGGGTCGTCATTTCCACCACCACATGACTGCCAAGTTCACACATGCGATAACAGGCCGGACAAGGATGACGGTCAGGGACTGGCGGCCGAGTTCAAGGCGACGGAATCTCAGGTATCGCCGTTGCCAACGGGTACTTCACTTCGTCGCAAGAGCGAGGACCTGGCGTCTCCTCGAGCAGCAAAGCGCCAGAAAACCGGTGCGGAAGGCGATGCACCTTCACGGGCCAGATCGCCAGGTGGGAGCTGGCTCTTACCCAGTCACTCCCGAGGAGAAGACGCGAAGCAACTGTTACCCGAATTACGCCCCTCGGACCTATTTGCCCCAGAGGTGATGCCGTCCGGGATAGCCGAGGCCGGTCAGAGCTTCAACTCTTCGGCGTCCAGGTCCCCCCCTCGTCAGCCGATTGCTCCGATGCCACGAGATTCTACACCAGAGGAATGTGCCAAGGAAGCACCAGTCGACTCTGACCAGCTTCAGTTGGCACATCGCTCCGAAGTCACTGCTCAGAGAATGGAAGATAGGGAAATACTCGAGGTTGGTGATGTGCAGGTCGCGATTACTGAAAAGGGGGAAGTTAAAGAACAAAGTCATGATCCAGATCCGTACTCGGTGCCATGGCGCCACTGGAACTTGACTGTGGAGAACAGGGTCGATCTGATGCGCAAGGCCAATCCCGCGCTGCTGTGGCCGGAAGAGAAGGCGCAACTAGAGGCGGATGAGGTGCGATTAGGGCTAAAGGTAAGACGGTGGCTCGATACCGCGGCTACGACCGAGACGGATGACGCCCAAAGGTTCAACTCCGAAGGAGCAGAGCTCACTTGCGCGACGCCTTGGCGCCACCTAGACGCAGATGAGGAGAGACTGAAGCTGATGCATGGCGCCGCAGCGTGGCTGCTAAGTCCTGGCGAGCGGGCCTTGCTGGAGGGCTACTATGCAGCGTGGGTGCGAGAGACCGGTGGAGAAGAGCCTCCCGAGTGCTTGACGCCCTGGCGCCATGGCAGGGACTCGGATGAGGAGCTGTTTGCCATGATGCGGTGCGCAGACCCTGCACTGTTGAGTGAAGAAGAGAGGGCGATTTTGGCACAGGATGATGCACACCGCGGAACGAGACCGAGGCCGAGTACAGCCTCTGGACAGCCGAGTACAGCCAGAGAGAAACCTAGTAAAAGGCTCCCGGAATCCAAGCCACCGTGGTCTCGTACAGGAGAAAAGACAGCCGCTGAGCCCCCGTCGCCGGACTTGCAAGACGATACACCACCCCCGACACCTCCTGGCACCCCGCCAACCCTTGCTCAAGACCTCGAAGAACTCGACAAATTCATGCAAGGCCTGCGCGATGGCACATCAGTTCCGGAGCCGCCGCCAACCCCTCGGCCCCGTTTCTGCGAGCTCGGTGAGCCGGAGGACGAGCCCGACGAGGTAATGGACCCGCATGAGATGAGATCCATCAAGCTCGATCTCGAGCATTACCTCCCGACGCGCGAAGAATTCCTCGAAGATAACGCGGAAGCCTTCCTCCCCATCGCGCGAGACATTAGAGAGCGCACGGCTTCCGTGCCGCCCACGGCTTCGGAGGGGCCCCAGCTACGGTCCGGACACCGCCACCAGCAACTTGTTGCGTGGCAGCAGCAGACCGTCTCGGCCAATATCGCGCTCGGAATGGCTGGCCCGGCGGCGGGGAAGAAGAACGTCCACCAAACCGACCAGGTTGTCTATACCGAACGGGCTGTCGAAAGCGACCGAGCAGTCGTGACCGAACAGACCGTACAGACCGATCTGGCGATCACCCAGAGGATGCACGAGGAGAAGCGCTCTATTTGGCAATCCGTCGCTCCACCTACGTCCAGCGCGAAAGCGGAGAGGTTGGAGCGCTACGGGCTTGTGAAGGCGAAATACGGCCGCGGAGGGTCTCACGGGCTGTACGGGGGTACAGAGCCGGCGTCAGGCTCGCTCGGGGAAGACCGTCGTAGAAGACCACGCACCGTGCCAGTAATCGCCGAACTGGAGGCGGAACAGGTGAAGGCGGAGCCGTCGGAGGAGCTTCAGCGGATGATGCAGGTATGGGGCGCGATGATCGAGCGCTTGGGGCTAGTCAAGCGGGAGGACGAGACGCCTCGGGAGGTGTACGATGACATTGTCTACAACGTGCCGCCGTCGTCATTTGACAAGAGCTTCAGGCTGCAACGGGATATAGACCGGGTGCAGGAGGATGAAGAAGAGGTATCTGGCGAGGACAAAGGAGTGATGCAAGGTCTTACCTTCGAGGAGCATCATGGGTCGGAGATGGACAGGGAAGAGACACACAGCAGCACCATCATCGAAGTCGAGCTTGCTGATTCTCCGACTTCGCACACGACTGAGTCTCCTTCTTCGTTCTTCTATCTCTCTGACTGCGAAAGTCCGGTTCGATCAGAACGACAAGTTCGCACCGGTGGCAACAGTCCTTGAACGTTAGACAGTATGTAATGCACGTAAAGTAGCGTTCAGATAAATAGCGACCAGAAAGGTATTTCTTCCTGCCGAGAGCACAGAGGCCTGTGGATGATATGTTACCTTGAGGATAATATACTGCCATGCAAGCATGGGTGTAGCTTTTGAATAGACTTCAGCCTCACCAATGGTTTCACCGAGCAAAATCCAAATCAAGATGACTCCCAGCATGAAACAAGCAAACGCTAGAATAGATTTCCTAACCCCAGGTGTATGTCCCGTCGTCAAAACATGGCCTACCACGGTGACAGACAGATACCGTGGTAGTATCCATAACCAGAAGGCCGTATCGACCCATCGGACACAAGAGTGTACGAGTGGGTGTCCTCCTTCCTTGCTCGACCAGGTACAGGCGCCTCAGAGAAGTGGAAGGCGTACGAGCTGACATCGGCGCATACATAGTGAATATCGAGAGGGGGAAAGTTGGGTGCTTTGCTGACGAGCTAGGGCTCCTCGTCGGAGCCTTCGGATTCCTACATGCAGCCCCAGTTATCATGCCATCCCGATGACATTGGGCATGAGTCACGCCCAATGAGGCTCAGGGGACAGCATCAGCAGCAGTCTTACAGAGAGGCTCGCTCCGCAGTATCACCGCGCCCGATGTCGTTTGCTTCCTCCTTCAGGGAGGCCCTGCCCTCTCTCGAGCGGAGCGAAGACAGTCCGTCTCGGACAGAGGGAAAAGGAGTCCTGAGCGCGATGAGGTCTTGGCAAGTGACCCACCGTCAGGCAAGCATGCATGTCTAAGCAGTTGGCATACGAGTGCTGGCTCTGCCTACCTATTTGGGCAGGAAGGAGCGCCGGGCGCCGGGTCCGGAGTGTGAGCTTTGGCCGCTGGGTTAGGGATGATGCTGCTCAGGAGCGGGGGACTTGTTGGCGATCTGGCGGCTGGCGAGAGCACGGAGCTCGCTATTGCCGGCTCACTCGAGGTTACAATGCAGTCCGTTCTCGAAGGGCCTTTTACCAAAGAGGTATCTTGGCCATTGAAGGGCGTAGTCAATCTGTGGATCAAGTCCACAAAGAAGAATACGTCAAGACTTGGCTCATCACTGCATGGGGGTGCATCGCAGCAGCGCGTCACAGGGGCTCAAAGCACATCTCAATTGTACGGAGTAAGCAGGTGACATGCGAATGGTCTAATTTCGGCGAGACAGGATGCGTTCTGCCAGTAGATCCAGATCGAGATCGTGTACGACTTCAGATCGTTCCTTCGCTAGACGAGAAATCCGAGTAAACCGTAGATTCTCGTACCTGGCTGGTGCGCATGGTGTGGTCCAGGAGTGAGGAGCAGGAAACAACGAAAAGAGACCATATTTTCAGGTCCTTGGGGGTTGGAGCACCGACGGTGCTTGAAGGGGTCCCTGACCTCAACCACTCGGACATTACCGAAAGATAACAAGGGAGGGCTTTAGAGAGGAGAATAGTCACAGAAAGACGTTTATCATGACACACAGCTATGTCGTCGTTCAAGAATAGCAGATTGAGTGACGTCGATATACCCTGCTCGCGAAAGACTTTTTCTTTGTGGAAACCGACACTACGGTTTGACGCCTCGCATAGCGCGGAGTGCCAAGGCCATAGGTAGTCCTAGCCTTGCGCACCGTAGTTGGGGGCGATGAGGGTCTGCTGAGTGCCTGAGTGCAACTTACTTGGCCGAAGCTGGAAGGTGAAAGGCGAACGCGGTAACACCAAGTCAGTGGTGCAGGGTTGTGTCCGGTAGAAAAAGGGGAAACCACCTACAGACGCGTTAGCGATTCAGTAGTCTACTCAGGTATAGATATAGCACCGTCCTTGCAAAGAAGGGAGTAAAAAAAGGGTCGGAAGGGGTCACTAGGACGTAATTGCCTCGTTCCTGAGGCGCTAGAAATTTGTTTGTCATTTTCCCAGCTGAATTTCTTTCTCGCGAACTGCACTTACCGCTGTGCGACGGATGTTCAGCTGGGGTGGCGCCGAGGCAAGCTCCGGCGAGCCCGTCAGCAATTAGGCTTGCAAGGGGTTCGCCCTGCCTTGGCAGACAGCCCGGCCCGGGATGACAAGCTGATGGCACCTCTTGGCGACGCTAGACCAAGAAAAGCAGGATTCTAGAAGGACGTTTCTCTCCGAGCCTACCGGCTCGCTGGAAATGGATGGCGATACGACCCCAGCGGCATGAAGAAGATGCAACTGGCTGGGAGGGAATTCTCCACGTGTCGCGTTGAGCCGCTCCGTTTCAATGGCTGATCGGCCGTCTTGTGTAGTAAGCGATAAGGAAATGGTTCGCTATTAATATGGAACAAGAGTTTTTATTGGTAGGGCCATTAATACCAGAGATTGCCGATGGCGACGGTGAAGGATGCGATGGGGTGATGATTGACGAATTGCTTTCTTGCAAAGCGGGTCTCGTCTTTTTTGCGAACACGGCTGATCCACCCGGATCTTCGATACGTCCGTACAAAGCAATGTGTCAGTTTCTTAACAAGTGGGCTGACTTTGTAGTACGAATCATGGCAGGTTGAAGGCTTGAAGAAAGACGTGTACAAAGAAAGATGCCGTACAAATGGTTCGATATGGCCACCTTGGCGCTCCGTTCATGACTCTTGGCTGAATTCAAAGGCCGGTAAGGCTGCGGAGGGCAAACAGCGCGCCCTACATAGCCTATCAGAGAAAGCATATAATATACGGACGTATATCTAGCAGGTAGTCTCTTGTCACTGGAATGTCGTTGAGGACCCTGAGTCATGGCTAATGCAACGGGCTGTAGCTCTTCCGCACGTAACTAGAGCACCTCCCTTTGTTAGGGATATGGAGAAGTCTCAGTCGGAGCTAGGTACCACCAGTCCGGTTCAAACAAAGAAAGCTGGCCTATGGGCTGATCCACCGGTTGTATCGTTTTGGGGACTTTGTCCTTGAGCCTCCGGTTGCGCAGTGTGGATGGGTGCGGAACGCAGGTCTTTAGTATAAAGAATCCTTGGCAGATTGGTGTCACCTTTCTAGAACCCGGTCCACATCTCTCCAAGCTGGTGAGTAAAACGCGTTGTATCTCAAGGGTGGTAACTAGGGCAGAGCAACATAAAGCGTATGCGGATGGTGTGGTCCAGATGTCAGTGAACAGCGCTGTGGAACATCAGATCTGTGCCACGCCGCTCCATACAGACAACTGCCGAGCAGTCCAGAGAGCCCCTGGAGATCAGCGAGTGGGAGACTGGTACAACCAGGAACCAGGACTTGTTCGTGTTAATGGACGTGCATCATGGCCGCGTCGTGAGCCAGAAGATCTGATGCTTCTGAGGGCTCGTCGACCATAGGTGGTCTAGTTACCTTAAGTAGGAATGAATACGGTTCGACGTTAACGCCTCTGAGGAGGCAAGTGGCCATGAGACCAGCCAGCGTTCCACGAATGGTCGTCAAGCCCGATATTGCGTCCGCAAGCAGTTGTATGTTTCTGGTTTTCCATGCAGAACGGGACAGTCCGAGTCGGTTGGGTGCAGCACGGCATCACCAGAGGCGACGAAAGCGCACTGAGACAAGTCAGAAATGATTTGTTCGTGAGCTATACGGGTAGAGACATGTTCCAGATTGGTGATTCTCCCAAGCTTGGCCACTAGGGCGGAGAGTAGTGCCAGCGCCGCGCGTGCTAGAGTGTGCATGCGAGCTTGCCGCCTAATGCCGGCTCCATCAAGCAATCAATGGCTGCTGCATAGAAAGAAACAAACCACATCAAGTGTACTAAACGCATCCTTGGGTACCTTAATGGTCTGCCTGTAGGCGTCGGGTATTGTGCCGCAGTCACCAATAAACCCACATCCTAACCATGTTCCCCGTTCTCAACCGCGTTGCCTAAGCACGCTCCCGTGTCTTACAACCGCACGTTTCTCTGACCAAAATCAGAAGCTAACACGTACCTGGTATCAGACGGCAACAAAGACGCCGATGGACGGTGAGAATGAGCTGGGAACTAAGGTACCCTTTAGAAGGTAAGGTCCTTGATGACAGCCCTGGATCCTTGCTGTTTACGTTTTGCAAACCCGTCGGTCGCAAATAAATCTAATCGCCATTACGTGAAAGGGAAGCAATACCAAAGAGGCGGCCCTTCCGTCAGCTCTTAGTGTCTATCGGTAGCCCCACTCTGTATCATTAGCAAAATGTGTCAGGTGCTTCCCACCGCCCTTCCAGACCTTCCATTCAAGCCATTCCGGTTGCTTTTCTCTGCTGCCCCACCGGAAGCCGTTTTGGTCCGCTAGTCCAAAAAAGGGCCTTGTACTTGTCAATCTTTTCCGGGATGACGCAGAGCGGAGTCCATGATTGGTCCGTTTTCAGCTTCGCGCCTTTGGAACTTTGGAACACTTCTAGCGTGCTTCTAGTGCAGCGCCACCCCTTGCCAATTCTGCCATTTCTCATCACAGCTCCATGCTGTGCCCAACTGGCTGGCCCAGCCAGGTGTTCCCCAAAAAGTGGTCCTTTTCTACATTCCTCCCCTTTCTTCACGCTGCAGATCCGCCTGGTTTAGGCAGGGCCTAAAGTCGCCCGAAGTACTTCTAACCTTGTCCGTCGCTTGGCACGTGTCCGAAACTGCTGCAGATTTGCTGTTTCCGGCAGAGAAGCTACATGCCTGGTACTTACGGCCGACAGATTCACTCACTGCCCGCAGCTTACCGAGTGTCATCAATCATCCTTGGGCGTCATGGGCTGCCAATCCCGTTCGTCTCTCGCCCTTTCTCCTCAATCTCCGTTGGTCTTCAACTGCAATTTCCATTTCCCTTCTCTTCAACTTCGATCCAATCCATACCCGGGGTGCACTTGTTTGAAGCATTCTGCAATATTGCAGCCATAATCATTGACCGTGTGCATTGGTTCTTTCATTCGCTCGCACGATAATCAAACAAACGACGGCCATCAAAGCCCTTTTTACACCTACCAGACGACCACAACCAAACCCCCCTTCTTCTCCGAAACCCACAGTCCCCAAAGCTGTGCCGTTATCGTGCCTGGCCTTATTACCTGCCGTTTTGCTCGCTTCAGGGTTCCTGCTACTTTATAGTGTCCTTGCCTCCCTGGACCTTATTTGACCTTCAGATCTGCTACCATCTGTCGTGTCTAGACCGGTACTTCAGACCTCATCTTCAAGTCCCAGGACTGTATTTGGACGCCGTGCTATCGGCACGCATCTTACTTTTGGCTACACACGAGCCGTAGTCTCTGAATCTGCTGCGGGCAATTGGAAATCCGACGCAACTCATCTCACGCACATTTCAGGCGCTACCAACGCGCTCGCACATTTGGTCCTGCAGTTGCTGCGCGCACTGTCAAGAAGCACTTACGGAGCCTCGCTCAGCCACCTGGACAATAACACAACCTCTTTCTTACGCCAACGGCCAAGCTGCCCACGACCTTTCATCAAGCACGCTTGTAACCTGTACCACACTAGAGCCTCGCAACGCCACACCCGAGTCGTCAAACGTGATCTGTCGTACGCAGAGTTTGGCCTCCTGATTGCTCCCGCGCTGCCTTTGGTACAACATCCCCAAGGAATCCTCTACGGCTACCCGCGTCAAGCACCCCACTGCGCGGGTTCTCAACAGAAGTCTAGGTCCCGTGTTGGTGGTACCCAATACCTGACTTCACCCCGCAGCTTATACCTGGGCAGAAATCTCCAGCTTATCCAAGCCAAGTTCACCATCCAGCAGCAGTCTGTCGCTTGATTGGGGTTTGGACTGTTTCAAGTGGAGCCGGAAAGCAACGGTTGCCTGCAACTTTCTGACGATCCGGAAGGCCACAGGCTTGAGAAGGACATAGGCAGCCGTCGGTTTTGCATCGGCGTGTCGCTTTCTGTTCGGAGAAGGTTTACCTCGCTGAGCCAGATGGATCGAAAATAGGTGGACTTCAAATCGACAGACTTAATCACCCTTCGAAGGCCAGAATCGAAGGCTGCATTGAATAGCGGTTGTTGAACTTTGGCACGGCAGCATGCCAAGGTCGAGGAAACGAGGAAGAACCGCCATCTATTTCACACCAAGCCCTTCCCCTAGGGAGCTATCTCCGCAACCCATCAGTTCAGTCGTCCAGGACTCTGCTACCGAGTTAGCCATGTCGACTTCTAGGCCGGCAAGCCTGGCCTATTTATCCTCCACAATTACTCATCCACCTTCATTACACGAAATACTTTCCAATACCGCACCGGCGCCATGGACCCTGGCGGCTTTTATGGCCTTCTTATCACAGAACCACTGCCTGGAGACCTTGGAGTTTACGATGGAAGCGGATCGCTATGCATCCGCTTATTCAGAGCTCTTGTCCAGCCAAACTCACAATTTCACCGAGGTCAATGATCAACTCTGCTCGCTTTGGCAAAAGCTGATGGACGTTTATCTCGTACCTGCCGCACCGCGCGAAGTGAACCTTCCGGCACCAGTACGAGATCGCTTGTTGAGTTTGCCCGTACAAGGGAGTCCCCCACACCCGTCGGAGTTAGAGGAAGCTGTTCGGATAGTGTACGAGCTCATGAATGACTCTGTTCTTGGCCCCTTTCTTGAATCATTCGCTGTATCGCAGTATGACGAGTCGGCCGTGGAGGAGAGTCTCCATGGAAGACAGGGTCGAACCAAACTCCGCATGCCAAGGGATTCGTCCTCTAGCACCAACGACGAGTCGAGTCGGTCGCCGAAAACGAGCTTCTTGCCGCTCTTTGGAATTCATCGCAGCGATCATGCCGCCCAGTTCTCCTCGTCTCCGAGCGACACGTCTGAGACAGGCACACCGGAGGATACCTGGAGCCCTGTATCTTCACGCGATGAGCCCATGACGCCACCGACCACACCTCCGACATCCGACTGGGCGTTTAACGCCTCTCCAGGAACCTTGCAACGAGCAATCAATGCGCATAACACCGGTTGGAAAAAGATGGGTCAGAAGCTGGGACTCAGTCGTAAGGGCGGACGGAGCAAGCGGTCCGATGCTACGAGCATAACTTCTGGGGTTCCTCCTGCCGAGAGCTCATACAGTTCCTCGAATAACAGCAACTCATATTCCTTATGAAGGTCACAGGTCATGCCACCACCTGCAGTCTCGGCGAATTCTGTCACAGCCGGCGAAGTCGGGGGCGCGGAGGCGTCACCGCAACAGACTGTGGGAAGAAGTCAAAGCTGGAAAGAGCCTCACCCTGGCGTGCCGATACCACTGGAGGAAGATATCGGTATGCGAGCGTTGAGCAGGACTACCAGCGAGGCTTGGAGGGGTGGCATGGCCGCAAAAGGCTACGGTTATTTCAGGGCCAGAGGGGTTGCTAGGCGCTATTCGCGTTCTAGTGCGCGACCGAGGGTGTTACGGTCGCCGCGGCTGGTACAACGAAACCAGCTGGAAGACGCACCTACGAAGACGAGCCGGACTCCGAGAGCCGGCTTGCCCAGTGAGACGACGCTGGTTGAGCTCACGCCGAGCGACGATGGATCAACTAATTGCCCGACGCCTACTACCCAAATCGCCGGCCGCAATTCGAGCGATGATGTCGATATGGGCGGCCTGGAAACAACGCCGTCGTGTGACTACCGCTCCCTGTCGCTGGATTTGACAGACTTTTCGGAGCACATAAACAAAGCTCTCGAAGGTGTGCATTCCAATGCCAGCTCGCTGACGGTTTTCGACCTGGATTCGTACACGCGAGCGGCACCAAACGAGGATTGTTACGGGTGGGAAGCGGAGCTGAAGCGGAAGCTAGAGAGTGGATGCAACAGCTCCGTTGTTTGCAAGTGCCTCGGACCCGACCGGCGTCGGCATTCCAGTCAGAAACGAAACCTCCTGCAGCGCGTCTTCAGCATGGGCGAAAGCAGGTCTTGATCGGCGTCCCCGGATTTTAGCGCCAAGGCCTCGGCTCGTTAGGTCTTGGCACCTCCGTCCGGGGGCTAGTCTCAAAACTATTAATCCGTCACATATTTCCGCATGCGTGCATCATCTGGGGGCAACTATTTTTTCGATGTTCTAGATTCTAATTCTTGTCGGAGAGCATATCTCGATTCTTTATGGCGCGTTTCGGCATTGGATACCCATGGCAGAGCGAACAGCTTTGAATTGCATTTACTGAGTTGGAAAGGTCGATTGCGTCTTCCCACGGTTGCGGAGACGGAGTTCAGCGAGACACAAACATACAAAGGGGGGATCGGTATAGAACGGAGGGTGGCTGCTTGCTTTTTGTTCTCTTCTTGGGTGTTTAGACTCCTCATCTCACTGTCTGCTGCAATCAGCAAGACATTTTGCATTAGCCGGAGTCGCTGGGAAAGTGCGGGTGTATGGACACTGGTTGCTATAAACATTACATTCACAATGAGAGATGACCAGTGCATTCATACCTTGTTACTCGAATTCGTCCATTCCAGACTTGAGCACTGAACTCAAGATATCCTAATTGACCTTGTAGCCCATTAAGTAGTCCGCGCTGCAACACGACACGCCTTAACTCAACTCGTGATCTACGTATGCGGACTTGCTGTCACTTTCTCAACTACCATTGTAAATTGAATGCTCCTCGTTCTATATTTCTTCGTCGCCGAAGCTGATTAACACGGGCTTGCGTCGTGGAAGCGTGGATTGCCCCCGAGGATGGTTTGAAGCATAAGTCAATCTGCCTGTTCGGCATCAGAAACCTGTCACTTCACTGGTCTCCGGTATGAAGACCAGAGAAACTGGTTGGAGGGTAATGGAATGAGGGAAAGGACTCAGTGACACTAGTAGTTTATCTTTGGAGGTAGGTGGATTTCAAATTTAGGTTGTCTATATATGTGTATGTGTATACATGATACACCTGAGAGGAACAGCGAGGGTCGATTGCAAGCACTTTAGACATCCAACCCATCGAGCAACAACGGTAAGGCACATTATGATAGTGTGCGAGTGGTCTGAGTAGAGGAGTTTGTATGTAGTAAGAGTTACTAAACCTTATTAGATCTGGTAATGAAATCTTACAGTACTTAAGGTAGACAGGATTATAACAGCTGGCATCGTCTTATGTGATCGCAGGGGATATACATAGAGTTCTTATCTCTCTGAATCCGCAGCATGTTCTATCGATCCAAGGCTGTATGGTTAACCTGAAACTTTAAGCTCTTACACCGTATTTCTCACGTATAGGACATTGAACTTGAGGCTCAGCAAAACTGGCAGAGACCGAGACTGGTCACGGGGAGTCCTCCACCTCCTTTCCAAGGGATCATCTTCCAAGCCACGTTCATTCTCTCAATTCATCACTTGGCGGGTAGGTGAATTGATAAGTTCCAGGTGGATGTACTCATTTCTATACTTACCTACTGGCTGTACGGACTGCTGCATTGGCAGCCTTCAGTGGTGCAAGCAACTTACGAAACAAGTCCTCGGGCGCGATGTAAGTAACGGCGGCATCTAATCCTACAGCGCAAATGTGGGACTAATAAGAGAGTCTCTCTACTTTGAAGTCAGTTAGGAGGTAGGTATGACGAGTATATTTTGCAATGGGAACGTCAACAGTCAGACATTGGATGTACCTTACTGAGGTGCGATAGACGAAGGGCAATACCAGCGGCTCGAGGGAAATCCAGGGTTAGGGTCGTGGTTGAGCCAGCCACGAGAAAGGGATCCACCCGCCACATGCGGCGGGAGCTCCTGCCAAGCAGTTACGTCGTCGCATTACGGCTTCGTGATAGAGCTCAAAGAACTGCACAACAGCTTCGGTAATACGACGTCGCCTGTAAATTATCGCACCGATCAACCATGCAACAACCGTGGTCGAAAATATACTGATGACTTTATCATAATGTAGCCATGGCCTTATCTGTAAGACTCCTTGAAGTTGCGCAATCGGGCAGACCACAGCACCGAGGGACTCTGATCGCTGACGTGCCGTGCCTGTTAGTGGAAGTCGTTCGACTTCTTTGAGGTCAACCAAGTCAAGCTTGCCGACGACGAAACACGAGCCGTTTTCGAAGGCAACGAGATATCTTGCGTCTGTTCCGGGTCCAGCAATGTGTTCCTGGGGAGCGACAACGGCTATGTACGCATCGTCGGTCCGAGCTGGAAGGTCGTCCGCAGCTTCCGCGCGCACGAAGTAGGCAGCATAAAGCACATGCGACAGGTTGAGGGAACAAGCGTGCTGGTTACGGTTGCGGAGGAGCTGGGTGCCGGCGAGCCCATCTTGAAGGTCTGGGCCCTCGACAAACCCGAGCCTAAGACAGGCATACCGACATGCCTCAGCACCATTACCATCAACAACGGGAAGAAGCCATTTCCGATAACTGCGTTTACGGCGACCGAAGATCTATCACAATTGGCCGTTGGGTTCGGCAATGGAACAGTAACGCTTATCCGGGGCAACCTGATACAGGACCTTGGAACGAGGCAGCGGATTGTGCACGAGTCTGAAGAGCCGGTTACTGGCGTCGAGTTGAACGTCGACCAAGACACGAACTTAACCACACTCTTCATTGCCACAACGTCCCGGATACTGAAACTCCAGGTGTCGTCAAAGGGCCACCCGCATGCGCCCAAGACTGTGGAGGACTCGGGGTGCGGACTGGGCTGCATGACGATAGACAAGAAGACGGGAGACATCGTCGTGGCCAGGGATGACGCCATATACTACTACACTCTCGACGGTAGGGGGCCTCCACGAGCTTACGAGTCTCCGAAGAAGTCTATCGAGATATTCCAAGACTATGTCGCACTTGTTTCAGACCCTTCTGCCGCGCCTGCCACGGCGGAGTCGACCGCCAACCGGCGGCGATTTGGATCAGTAGCGGCCGACACCATCTTCAACCCATGGACGTTTACGCTCTTGGAGACGGATCTGAAGTTGGTCGCACATACCGAGTCTATTATTTCGCCCATCATGGCAACCTTCCAAGTCTGGGGTGACCTATATACATTCACTCAGGACGGGAAGGTCTTCCGTTATCACGAGAAGTCGCTGCAGCAGAGATTAGAGATGATCTACCAACGCAATCTATACACTCTTGCAATCGAAATTGCCCACAAGAGCGGAATGGACGGACAACAACTAAACGTCATCTACCGCAAGTATGGAGACTACCTTTATCAGAAAGGAAGCTACGACGAGGCAATGACGCAGTACATCAAGGCTATCGACAGTACCGAGCCATCGCAAGTCATCAGGAAATTCCTGGACACGCAGAGAATCCACAACCTCATCGAATACTTGGAAGAGTTGCACGAGCACCACAAGGCTACTGCCGATCATACCACGCTGCTGTTGAACTGTTATGCTAAGCTCAAAGACATTGATAAGCTAGAGAAGTTTATCAAGTCTCCCGGCGACCTCAAATTTGACCTTGACACTGCGATTTCGATGTGTCGGCAGGGGGGCTACTTTGAGCAAGCAGCGTACTTGGCCGAGAAGCATGGCGAGAATGACTTGGTAGTAGATATTCTCATCGAAGACTCCAAAAAGTACCAAGACGCTCTGGAGTTCATTTGGCGTCTTGAGCCGGAAACTGTACGTGTTCTACTACTGGACTAGTCAACTATGAAAGATGCTAACCGGCTGATAGGCCTATCCATGTCTGATGAAGTATGCCCGCGTACTGATCGAACACTGTCCCAAAGAGACAACTCAAATGTTCATCGACTACTACACCAGCAAATATCGACCAAAGATACGGCTAGCTCCGGCAGTGGACAGCACTGCTACTCCCTCAGGCGGAGGTCTTGCTGCTGGGGCCGTCAGCGCCGTGCAGAACATCACCAACCTAATCTCCCTACCATATATGAATGCGACCGTTGTTGGGTCTCCAGCATCACAGGGTAACATCAAGCCCTTGGATGGCGGTGCAACAGTGGTTGTGAATCCCGAAGATCTCGGCCCTCCAAAGTATACACCTCCACCTCCACGCACAGCCTTCTCGTCCTTCATAGACCATCCTGACGAGTTCATCGTGTTCCTCGAAGCGTGTTTGAAGGACAACAGCCTCTCCGCATCCGATCGGACCGACCTCTCCACAACTCTATTTGAGATGTATCTGCTGAAGTCAAACCAGGAGAAAGACCAACGAGACCGAGACGAGTGGGAAAGCAAAGCTAAAGCGCTCATCTCTAGCCGAAGTCAGGACGGGACCGAGTCAAACCGGATACCCATCTCGAGCTCCAATGTCCTTCTCCTGTCACACCTATCCAACTTCCGCGATGGCACTACACTCGTCAAGGAGCAGTCCGGCCTCCTCTTCGACATCTTCCGCTCCTACACCTCGGCCAAGGACACCCGCGGCGCTCTCAAAGCCCTGCGTAAGTATGGGCCCCAGGAACCCCAGCTCTACCCGGCCGCCCTGTCCTATCTCACCTCAGACCCGCGCATTCTCGACGAGGCCGGACCCGAGGAACTGGCCGCCGTGCTCGGCCGCATCGACGCGGACGGCCTCATGGCGCCGCTCCAGGTCGTGCAGACCCTGGGCAAGAACGCAGTCGCGACGATGGGCATGCTGAAGCCGTACCTCTCCAAGACGATCGAGCGCGAGAGGCGCGTCATCGCGTCCGACCGCCGGAGGGCGGAGGCCTGTCGGGCGGAGACGGAGCAGCGGCGCGCCGAGATGGCGGACCTCGGGTCCAAGCCGGCCGTGTTCCAGGCCACGCGGTGCTCGGACTGCGGGCTGCCGCTCGAGCTGCCGACGGTGCACTTCCTGTGCAAGCACAGCTTCCACCAGCGCTGTCTCCGCAACGGCGGCGGCGTGGATGGCAAGGGTGAGGGGGAGTGTCCGCAGTGCAAGACTGATAACGATACCATCCGGGCGCTCAGGAAGGCACAGGACGAGTATGCCGAGCGGCATGAGTTGTTCAAGGATGACTTGGAGAGGAGTGATGACCGGTTTGGGACTGTGGCTGATTGGTTTGGACGTGGAGTCATGGGTACGCCGGTGGTTGAGTGATGAGCATTTGTCGAGGCTCAGTGTCTATTCGTCATGTCTAACTAGGGGTATAATCTTTGCCAAAATGCATGCTGAGTCAAACTACCCAACATTTTGTGTTATACATGGTCTTGGTACAAGGTTCCGATGAACCATTCACACACCTGCGCCGAAGTGTCTCAGGTCTGACGGACGCCAAACAAGCTGTTGAGCCACTTTCCAACATGTCCGCTCCCCAGCGAAATCGGACTTGCCTCTTCAATGGCCTCATGCCAATCTCTGATTTCGTGTAGCGTTCGGCCCACAAGAGCCTTGCTGATGGCCTTATCTTGGCTCAGACCGTCAATGCTTTCGCCATATTTGAGACCGGAGACCTTTGCATCCTGTATCTGGCCATGGCGAACGGTGAGAGAAATCTCCAGCTGAGCTCTGTTAGTCAGCACTCTATATGATGTAACCGGGTTCTCTGACTTACAGTCTGCGGAAGGTAACCAGGCAGCTCCGGACGCGGTCTAGGATCGGCCTCGGACGGCATAGTCGAGAAGGTGAACTGCGGCGTCTGACCGTATATCCACTCGGGTGACTGAATGTCTTCGTCAGCCAATAATCACAAGCAACAAAAAAAACCAATCTCACGACGACGAACCTCAAGTTCGTTAGCCCCTTTCCGTACCGCTTCAATCTCCAAAGCGTCCTCTCCCACAGTAATACTTCCCTCAGGCACCTCGCCATACATTTGCTCAAACTCCTCGACAACAACATCCACGAACTCGTCATAATCCACACCCACATTCCGCACCGGCGACCGTACGCTCTCGACACCGCGAGACTTGATGTACGCCTCAGCCGGACTCCTCAGCAGCGGGGATATCCGCCCCAGATTAGGACTCCTCAGCAAACAGGTCCCGTGATGCAAGCTCCTCAGCCTAGTCAGCTTGTACGCCGAGCCGGAGACCTTGAAGGTGCTCTCGGCGACGTCCTGCACGATGTCGTGCCGCTCGTTGACCCTCACGCCCCGCACGCCCAGCCTCCTCAGCGCCCTGACGACCATCTCGGCGTGCCGGTCCCGGTCGAAAACGGCGCTGGGGCAGATGACGGACCAGTTCGCGTTGCCGAGGTCGTGGAAGACGGCGCCGCCGCCCGAGCGCCGCCGGACGAGGCTCACCTCCTCGGCGCCGCCATCGGGGGTCGGCAGTCCCGACCGGAGGGCGGAGAGGTTCGTCTCCAGCCAGGGGTTCTGGTTGCGGCCTATTACGACGCTGGGGTGGTTGCGGTAGAGGAAGAGGAGGGTCGAGTCCGGGCGGGATTTTGTGAGGAGGTGGTGCTCTATGCTTAGGTTTGTGTAGGGCGAGGTGGAGGTGGAGTGGTAAATTTGCAGGGGGTTGGAAGGGGAGGAGGTGTACGAGGTGAATGGACGGGTTGTGAGAGACGAGAAGGGGGATTTTATTCGGGTGAGTGGCTTGCTGAGTGTTATTGCATGGCGGGCAGGAGACATGGGATGAGATCCTGCTCGGATGAGAAGTGAGCAGCCAGCGTGCTAATATGATGTGCAACTGATAAGTCGAGGTTAATCGTTCAGTAAGAGCTTCCAATATGTGCTTCACTTACTGTACATACCTTCGTGACTTTCAAAGGCCTTCAACTTTCTGAAAAGTGGGTCATTGCCGGGGAGCTTAGGGGAGCTTCCATTACCTGGTCCGTGCAACGCAGAATCCCCAGCGCCGGAAAGATGTACCGGCCTTGACCGCCTCTTGAGTGACGGATTGAGATGGCAGAATTTTAGCCCCTCCGATACTGGATGACATTCCCAAAGAAGTCTTGGTGGGGTGACTCTTACATTTTGACTCACCCAACGCTCTATAGGACGGTCTGTAACATACTGGTTGACACTTGATTCTAGAGGAAGGATTGGGATTCGATATTCTCAATTCAAAATGTCAACCTTTGGCGAGTACTTTAGGGTGACGACGTAGGTTGACACGCTCTGTCCAAGGCCGCAACATTTTTGAAATCTCGCTAATTGCCATCGAATACCTTCAGCTATGGCGAGTCGCATTGCCGCTCCGTCGGCTGCATCGTCGACGGATGCCCCCCTGGTATGGAGTTGACCGAGGCGGATATCCAGCCCCAGATGACCCGGCGAAGGCCCGGCCAGAGCGCCATCACCACCCCGAGAAACGAGAAGGACCGAGTGCTTATACAGTCGGGCACCGAGTTCGGTGTGACATTGGGCACACCGATTGGCATGCTCGTCATGAACGAGGACCAGCGGCCCAAGGACTACGGCAACTCGACCATGGACAAATACCCCAGACCCAGCCACGCTGACTGGACTTACCTCGAGAAATACGGCGTCAAGGCCAGCAGTGGAGGCGGCAGAAGCAGTGCCCGAGAGACAATTGGTCGAGTCGCGGCCGGCGCCATTGCGGAAAAGTACCTCAAGCTCGCTTACGGCGTCGAGATAACGGCCTTCGTCACCTCTGTCGGCAGCCTGCACATGTTTCCTCCGACTGCTGAGCACCCGACACCCAGCACCAACCCAGAGTTCCTCTCTTTACTCCAGAGGATAGACCGCAAGACCGTCGACCAGTTCCTGCCGGTGCGATGTCCCGACGAGGAGAAATCGAGGGAGATGGAGGACTACATTGCCGAGTTTCGCGACAAGAGTGACAGCATTGGCGGTACCGTCACGTGCGTGATCAAGAACGCGCCCAGCGGTCTCGGTGAGCCCTGCTTCGACAAGCTCGAGGCTCTGCTCGCCCACGCCATGCTCAGCATCCCCGCCACCAAGGGTTTCGAGATCGGCTCCGGCTTCGGCGGCTGCGAAGTGCCCGGCTCCATCCACAACGACCCCTTCGTCCCGGCCACCGAGGACAACGCGCCATCGATCGAGACAGGCGCCGCGCGCGCCGGCATCCCGCGGCCGAAGCTGACAACCAAGACGAACTTCTCCGGCGGCATCCAGGGTGGCATCTCGAACGGCGCGCCGATCTACTTCCGCGTGGCGTTCAAGCCGCCCGCGACAATTGGTGTCGCCCAGAAGACGGCCACCTACGACGGTGACGAGGAGGGTGAGCTGGCAGCTAAGGGTAGGCATGACCCTTGTGTGGTTCCGCGCGCTGTGCCCATCGTTGAGGCGATGGCGGCGTTGGTGATTATGGATACCGTGCTGGCACAGCAGGCTCGGCATACGGCGAAAAGCCTCTTGCCGCCGCTTAAGCAGACCATCAATACTGCGAAGCCCGTCGGTAACGGGGTCTCAGAGGTGTCGGGGTCTTGATTTTATAGTAAAAGAGGAGTTGGGTATCATGTAGATTGGGCGCTTGAAAAGTACTTAGACGCCGGGATTCGTGACGTTCGTCACTATGCCCAAAAAAGCTTTTGCAATGAGCGCCATCAACTGCGCTTCTCGCCAAATGAAAATACAACACGTGCTCCTTGCTGCGACCAACGTCACTCCCCCTCGTCTTCCTCGTCATCGTGAGGCTGCAGCCCTTCAGCCTCTTCAGACGGTAAGATGCGCGGAAACCAGCCAAAGTCCTTGAAGTCCACCGTCAGCTCTCCGAGTGCGCTCCTACTCACCGTCACGCCCTCGGCTTCGAGAGCAGCGGCCTGGTTCTGAGATCCGGAGGGCTGCGACCGGGGAGATATGATGCCCTTTGAGTTTATCACTCGCTGCCAGGGGACATTGTTGTGATTGAAGCGCGCCTCCGGGTCTTCGGGAAGATGCTTAAGGCACACGCCCACCTGGCGAGGTCGCTGAGCTGAAGAAACAATTTTCAGTAAACGAGAGGATATGAGATTGGAGCTGTGAAGCTTACGGGTGCCGACCAGCTTGGCGATGTGGCCGTAGCTCGTCACCTTGCCGTAGGGGATTTCCTGAACAGCGCTGTACACGGCATGGAAGAAGGCGGCCGCTTCATCTGATCGCGGCATGTTTATTTTCTTCGGGGGGTATAGAAGCTTGCCACCTTTTCTTCCCCTTTTACGACTTCGTGGACTTGGAGTTAGGGTGACTCAAGGTTTGCAAGGACGTGAAGTGAAGGTATCGCTGGTTTACGTAAGCTTTATGGGAGCCGCAGGCCGCTTCCTTCTCTTTGTTCGCAAGCAAGGAACAAAGAGAACAAGGACCAACATATCGGTCCGTGCCGTCAGCCCGCTGACAACTGAAGGCAAAACCAGGATTCAACAAGATCGAAATTAGCATCTAGACCTTATTGCAGTGTCTTAAGTCAACTGTTGGAAACATACTTTTGGCCATCTTCCAACGGGTGCCTTGCATTTCCGGTGGTGGGACGGCAATGCTTGGTACCTGGTATTCATTGTACCGCACTACAGGGCGTTGATGTTCCCATTCTAAAATCTAGGCATAGTCTCGAATATCTCAGGATTCAGATAACCAGCTTGGCAGCGTATAAGTTGCGACAAGACCAAGGTTGGCCATGGTTGAGCCCTTCACATGTGCCCGACAGAACTGGATACCCGGCAAGTCCCGGTAGCACATGCTTCCAAAACTACACGGACAGAGCACTGCGCATTCAACTCATCCAAACATTCCGAGTGGTGTTACATTAGATGATTGAGCCAGCCCATAGCCTCGCGAATCACGCCAGAAGATGGCAAATGACTTCTTCACTTTCGCAAATCGCGTGTTCTCGACATGGGATTCACCGGAATCGGGAGCGGAAGCGTGATATCCCAAGTCTCACCATCCTACCGATGGCAGGGAGATCATCGTCAATATTCGGTCAACGTGATAGTCTAAGTGATCCTTTTGACGCCAAGAGACGAACATGCCGTCTATTCTGGTTTATCTCAAACATCTCATCCTGCACGCGCAATCAAGGGAGGTTGGATTGACAATGGATTGTTCAATCATGATGACGTCGATCTCGTGTGGGGTGTAACTAAACGCTCTAAAGCGGACTAAACGATCCGCCCACTGCCACAAACCAAGCTCGCGCACGCGCTAACAAGATCGCTAGCGGCGCCCGATTCGTCTTGTTACCAGCCTCCAGCTTCCAGTCTTGTCGACACGACAGCCTCCTGTCACCGACGAATCAGCGGGTCAAGCCGAGGTAGAGACACTTTCAGGCACTTCCCTTCGATGAGGGGCACACCCTAGACGAACCGAAACCCGGCGTCGAATCCAACGTGCAGCTTACCCACCGTCATGTACAATGGCGTCACTCGACCTCACCAAAGTCCCAGACTTCCCAGCCGCCCCTTCCTCGACTTTTCTGCAGGCAGGGGTGGGTGGTGTTTGGCCGAATATAACTTGAGGATGTCTCGCATGACAGGTCCCCGTCGCATTTCCATGTGCCAGCCACAGGAAATCTCAAAAACCATACCGCATTCCGTCTTCCCTCTGACAGAAAGAAAGCCACTGCGCCCTCCCTTCCTTCCTTTCAGCAGGGGATTAGACGACTGCCACGAGAAGCAATGGCGCCTATAGCAGAACTACTCTCTTCGGCCGGCCGGCACGCCGAACGCTACGTGCTCGATCCAACAAAGACTCTCGTCACCGATGCCCTATTCCGGCGACAGACCACAACAGGGCCAACTGCGACGGTGACCGTGATACAAACACAACCAGCCGTCACCGGTAGCGGCGACAGCCAAGACAAGAACAACACGCAAACGCTGAGCGGCGGTGCCATCGCCGGCATCGTCATCGGATCAATCGTCGGCCTCCTACTCCTCATCTGGATCTTCCGGTCGTGTAGCAACATGGGTGCGCCGCCAGTCAAGGGCGAGAATCCGACCGGCCGCGCCTGGTACGACGGCGTCGAGGCAGAGCCATATCCTCGCCGCTCGCATTCACGTTCCAGGCATTCGGGCCATCGTTCGCGCTCACGGCGACCTTCGTCACACGAGGTGCGCGAGTACACGACTGCTGTGCCGGTTGTCGCGCAGCCGCAGCCAACGTACGTCTATGAGACAGATACCCGGAAGACGAGGAGGGGACGCAGCAGGGATCACCGCAGCAGGAGCGCAAGCAGGTACTAGGGTATGACGAAACGGACACAACCGTGTACGAAGTATTGAGCGGGCTCGAGTCGGACAGCGTGTGCTGGGATAAAGCAACTGATCACGATCACCGGCGTTTGGTGTCTGGGAGGGACTGAGTTGGGTCTTATTCCTCATTATTTACCGAGAAACTCGAAGATTTCTTGAGCATATATACGGTACAGAGATGTTGGAGACTGCAGGGGAAGAATGGCTGCAAGATGTACAAATCGTGCCACGCCGGCTATGGGGACATGATGACGATCGCATTTGATGAGAAACAGGGGCAGATGGATATCAGCGATTTAATGTGTGTATATACTAGTACAATACAATCCATTCTGACAATATAGCACGATCAGCTTCGTGCTACCCATTGCCTTCAGCAGTTCAAGCCCCGAGTGATACGGAGTTAACAGGACAGAAGGGAAATGCAGGGCTTCAGCGTGCTGGATTCGCCAAGCTGCACGCCGTAGGTAAGCAAAGTAGGATTCGAATATGCATGGTTCTTTTCAACTCCGGGCCTATCGGATGTCGTAGGGCCGCGCACGATACCTCGAGGATGTCATCGATATTTGAGAATCCCAGCACCAAATTAACAGTGGACAGAGATCGAAGAGAGGGGGCGAGCTTCCCAGTGAAGGCAATACTGCCGATGAAGCGAGCATCTCCACCTCAAAGTCACATTAAATGTGCTTGGGTGCCATTTCCTGCCAGTTCAATTCGCATCTCCCAATTTACCAGAATGACCAAGTAGGCGAGGTTCAAGCAGCTCTCCCATTTCCGCCGAAGAAGCGGGCGATCATGTGGTCAAGCTTATCACGGGACATGTGCGTTGGAATTGTGAAGGATTGCTTCTATTCTGTCTCCAACAATAAAGCGCAGATTCGCACTACGGCGTCCATGACGACGACACGTCGGCAGCGGAAATGGCAGACATAGCGAGAGTCACACATGAGCCTCGCTGGGCCACCAGCGAAGACTGGGACAGACACCGCGGGGAGATCACGACCTTATACATGAGTGGCAATAAGACTCTCAAGGAGGTTGCCCAGCACATGGAGACGAATCACCATTTTCACGCCACGTTAGTCTGCGTCTGAACCCTGGACATCAATGCTTCTGTCTCCAGAGAGCCTAACGAATCCCAGACTAAGGATGTACAAAAGACGGCTGAACCAGTGGAATGTCCAGAAAAACGTGAAAGTGCACGAGGTTCTAGCCGTAGTAGGAAGCAAGGAGTACACACCCGGAGACTCCAGCACGCCTGAAGTGGTCAATGTCAACGGCCGGAACGTTCCTGTCGACAAAGTTGAGCAGTATCTCGACCGGCGTCGGCGCCAACTGCAGACCCTTCGCAGGAAAGGCCTGCTAGATACCCAAGGCCAGGTACATGCACCGCCACAGCACCCATTCAGCGCTCCCGATCACCTCCAAGTCCCGGAAGAAATGGGCCGCCTGATCCAGCAGTATATCGACGGATCGTTCGAAGCCGGTGCCTGGATGGTGGGCACGCACAGGGACGAGCTGAGGAGCAAAGGCTCGAACGGAAACGTCGTGCATCTGTTCAGTAGCCTTTTCGACGCTTGTTCGCTGCTCAGGCAGAACGAGATACAGTCTGGCTTCCAGAAGATCAACAAGTCCCTCGACTTCATGAACCGCGCTTTGGCCGAAGAAGATCCGCGCTTTCTTGTATCGACCTTTCGCGTCCTAGCCCTGTGTCATTGGTATAACCTCCCAGACATATATCGTATTCTCTTGACACATCTCAGGAAGCTAAGCATCATCGTGCTCGGCAGAGGCCATCCCACTTCGCGCATATTTGCTCTGCTCGGTTCTATGCGCCCTTCTGAACGAGACCTAGGCGTTAAGATCGCGGCCCAGTTGCTCTGTCGCCATCTGCAGAAGTATGTGGTGAAGAACCGCAATTCCGGAGCTTACCTGAACCTGATCGTCGGCTACGTCGACACTCTCGAGAGCCTGGGCCTATACGAAGAATCGGTAGACGGCATCGTCGAGGCCATGAAATGTCCCGATCCGCGTTTCAAGTGGTCCACCGAGACACTCGGGCTGTATTTCCAGTTCATCCTCCGCACGTCAGGCAAGACTTCCCACCAGTTTCCCCCACCTGAAGAAGGGCCTGTCTGCCCACCGCCAAGTTTCGTCGACGTCGGCAAAAGCCTGGGCATCTTCGAACCGTCCATATCACTGGATGGTTCCAACGCCGCTGCCGTCGAATTCATGCGGTACTGCTACAACCAGCGCACAAATGCCCTGAGGGAAGGCCGCGCAACAGCAATGACCAAGGGCGGCGCGAGCATGTGGCCGAGCCTCGTGACTTGCCCGGACGAGGAACGCATCCGGATCCTGAAAGAACTATTGGCAGCCCGTGAAGCCGAGCAGCCGTCACCAGAGGGCACACTCCAGGAACCTCATAAATGGGGATGGCATTCCGTTACATATACAGAAGACGACGGCGAGTACGAACCCCGAGGCTACTGTGAGCGGACATGGGAACTCTTTGGTTTGCACCGGCCGGGCCACTGACTCTGCCTCTTAACCAGACCAAAGGAGCAAGCGCGCTGAAGGAATAAAAAACTGGCTCTATAGCTCGCCACCTCGAACGACTGGTATTATTACATTTCCTACCGACGTGTGGCCGTACTCCGTACCTGACCGGACGAAGAATGCCACCAGATCCTCAGAGAACTCTTAACACTCTGCGAAGCCAACTTACTGCTCGAGAAGATACGCTCCAGGAAAGTTATTATTAGAGAAAATATCCCTTCACGCAGAAAACAGGGCGAGTTCGAACTCCCAAGTTATTGTAAGCGGTTAGAGATGGTCTTGTTTGCCCCGTTCAGGCCACTAAGTCTAACTCTCTGTCTTCTGAGTAGACTTAACGATCACGCGCGCCTTGATAGCATCGAAAACTGTTTTCATAGTTTGCCGCGTCGAACGACTAATATCAGGCGTCCGGACCGAAGAACGTCCTAGGCCATATATTCATGCCCGTCTTGACGCCGTCCACTATCGGCAGACCTGCATGCACCACCCTCGCATCGCCCGTACCGTTCGATAACAGGTTAACCCAAAACAACGCATTCCCCGGGACTGGCCTGAACGCCAGCCCGCCATCTTCATGGACGCGCCAGTTCTGCCCCCCCTGCCCTGCCTCATCCTCCTCCTCACCACCACCACCGACCACCCCGGCCCCCAACTCCACCTTCGGAAACCACGTCTCCCCCCCTCCCGTCGAATTGTTCTCCAGCACGACAAACACCGTCGCCACCCTATTATACAACCTCCGCCTCCCCGCCTCGCCGTCCCTCGGATCCAGCCTCGGCCGCGCGAACCAGTCGGCGTGCACGTCGAACCGCTGCCCGGCCGCGTACCGCACCATCTGCGGCATGCCCATGTCGTCCCGCCCGCGCTTCAGCAGCGCCGGGCCGAGGAGGGACCGCGCCCGCGCCAGGACGCAGGCCACCACCGCGTCGTCGGCGGGTAAAGGGGCGGAGGTGCTGGTGCGGACGTTGGCGTCGGTCGTGTCGGACCCGGCGCCGGTTATGGGCGACTGGGTCAGGAGGGGGGTGCCGAGGGCTATCAGCGCGTGTCGCTCCGAGGGCGGGATGAAGTCTGTGATTTGGACGAGGAGGGGGTCGAGGGAGATAAGGCTGGTCGTGTAGGTGTGGGGTTGACAGGTATAGGGCGAAGAGGATGCTTGTTGGGGGAACGGGTGGAGGTATGTCGTTAGGAAGGAGAGGTGTGGCTCTAGGAGGGTGACGGCCGAAGGGTAGAAGTAGGCTGCGCTGGCTGCTATCGCGGCGAGAGCGACTGCGTTAGAGAGGAGGGGCATCCTGACATGCCCCCGTGGCGTTGATGGGTCGTCTGGGTCGTCTGGGTCGATTGTAGCTTGGGCTTTGTATTGTCTACAGGAAATAGGAAAACGTAGATATATTGTCCGCCGAGGCGAGGACTCTCAATCCTCTCCAACAAGTTGCTGAGGACACATCATGCAGGTGGAGGCTTTGAGCTGATGTCGCAGAGCCGCATGGCGGCTAAATGGTTGGAGCTTCGAGTGGTTATACGTACGGCTGGTGTAAGATCCTGATCTAAAAAGACGATCATGTTTGTTCGGTGCGAGGAGGTGGTAAGCTAAAACAATGTTTGAATGAGTTTGCTCGGACAGACTACCGGGTTCGACTGTGGCACCTTTACTTTCCTGGTGGCAGTATCGCTGGCTATGCCATTCGCCTATGGCTTGGATACTGGTGGATCGGATTGATCGCTCAATGGAAAGCTCTTACACTTCTGGGTTGCCTCAATACAGACACTGTTGCCACATCACCACTTCTAGCGAGACACGGACGTCGACGTCCGGAAATATAACGTCCTAGACCTCCATCTCACCACCAATCCTCATCGGCTTCTTCCGCTCGAAACTGGAACAGTACTTATCGCCTGCTTCTGCATCCACGCTGTGCGCAGAATTTCGACCTCCACTGCAGACGACGCATATGTCCACCTCCGTAGCCGTGAAGGCTGCCAGTATTCCCCGTGTCTTCAACTCCATATCGGTAGTGACCTCGCCCGTCACATCACAGCCAGACAAATCAGCCCGCCCACCTTATTCTCGGCGCCGGCGGCTTGCCCGCCTGCTACCCCCCGCCCGGCCGGCAGCTATGTCCTGCCGCCCAGGAAGCCCACCACGAAGATGTACGTCTGTAAGGTAACAACGAAGGAAGACGTCCTGTATATCCAGGCGGAGGCGGTCAGCGACCCTCTGGTAACATGAACGTAGTACAGCGCCGTCTAAGGGCTACGATGCTGTCTAGTTATGGGGTGCGCATCCATGCCTTGGTAAGTCAACGTGAACTCAGGCCAGGTGTATCGTTATCAAGTCAAAACTCTGAGCTCTCACATTCCCAAGGCGATATCAAATCTTCGTGTGCTAAAGTTCTCCAACAAAGGAGATTGTTAAGGTCTTGTGGTCCGCACCATGGCGCAAGGAGAGTTCTCAGGCCTGATATTGGAACATAATACGAGAAACTGGACTTGTACATAGAGTGGTCACTCGACCTGATACCTTTAATCTTTCGATACCCTCTTCTATCATAGTACTGTAGTCTCTCCTGCAAAGTCTCTTCTCGGCGTGGAGTACCATCCTTCTCCTGGATACCGCGGAGCTCTCAACCTGGGCACATGGCTTGACTTGACTTGATTTGACGTGATCTGTAAGACCTTGCCGAACGACCCGGCTCTAGTGACCGAGCCGGAGTCCAGAATTGATCCGACTCAACCCCAGTGCTAGACGGCAAACAGGGCTGTCCGATCATCATCGCCTCTGACCACGTGTCGACCAAACGCACACTCATGCGGGTCCATGTATGCGTCTTTAGGTTGCATCAGTACGAGCGCTACCACTCGAGATGCTTCAAGACCGCAGACGCACATCTCGCAGGTCCCTTCGTTTCGAGTCCGAGCGCGAATCTGTACGACAGTTGAGACAGTTTCGCTTAGGTCAGTTCCGCCACGTTGTTCTGAGCGTCGCGGGCATCGGCCGGGACGGGAGCGAGACAGCCGTAGGTTTCCTAGCAGCTAGGACGAGTTACGAACGGGACAATCGGGAGTTGACACTCCATGACGGTGTAGGAGATAGGTTAGAACAGCATATGCTAACGTGAGCATATACCCCGAGTAGGGAAGGCCATACTGGCACCATCACATGGCTGACATGACCTCAGCGTTAGCGATTTTGACAAGCTCCGCTGCCGACGGAGGAATGACCCAATACTGCCCAGTCAAGCAAAGCCGAAACAAGCCCCGACAGTAAGATAGACATCCGGTCCTCGGCTTGTTTCCAGTGCAAGTGTAATAATAGCTGTCCGTGATCGACAATCTGCGACCACTTGGCCGGGCGATCCCAATGACAAGCAAACCGCAACGCCATTGAAACAAACGTGGGGTGAATTGGAGTCGAGGAAAGACCGAAACACGACCGTCATGATAGTAAAAGCTGTGATATAGCATCAACTCACGTGCCAGTCGTGCTCAACGTCTTAACGGTCTCCTCTTAAGAACGCTATCCTGGTCCAAGTTGACGCATCACGCGTGATCTTCGTTAGCAGCACGCCCATGTTCGGTCATCGAATCTGGTTCTCAATGTTACACAGTGTGGGAGTCCCTTAAAGAGATCGATCAGTCAGCAAGGAGTTCTGTGTTATAGGGCAGGGTAGAGGGTCGCTCTGTGTACAGTGCAGCGGGAGCAATGACGCTGATGCTCTGCTCGCGAGAAGCCCTGTGCGGGCACGATATCTGTCAAAAAGCTACCGTGACTCGCCGAACCGTGGAACCGACCCTAGAACCCCTCAATTCCCCCCTCTTGGTGGTCAGCATCCAAAATGGACCGATCGTAGTCTTGAGGACCTGAATCCCTGGCGAAAGCTGAGTTACTGAGCCTCACGAAGCTTATGCAACGTAGCTGCTAGCCACTTTCTCCGCCGCTGAATACGAATTGCAGCCTGTGCTCAGCGCGAGATAGTAGCGAGAGCCAGAAGGAAGCTAGAGCTAGCCGGGGAAAGGCCAAGCCCGCTGGCGAGGTTGTGGTTGCCGGTGAACCATGGCTGCATAGGTCACTAAAGTTCCGACCAGGATGTGCCTCGCAACCACAGCCTCGAGCAAGGATCGGAATCGCTGCCCCGCATTGAACACACAGCGCCTGGCCCCTTACGAGCTTTCTTAACAAGCTTTCGCGGGATGCCCCAGGCGTGCGTCAGGGGTCCTCGCGCTGAGGTCTAAGCTTGCCTCTAATCCGCTGAAAAGGGGTACGCTACGGGCCCGGATGTCCTACCCGCAAGTAAAGAGGAACAAGCAGAACAACTAACAGACCACTTTGGAGACTAGAGGGAAAGTAATGACGGACCTAGATTGTGGGCGTAATCAAGAGCGAAACAGCTCAGTATGCACTTGCTTGTTTGTTGCTTTGCTTTGCTGTGTGATACATACATGTGATTGTGACGAAGGATCCCGAAGTGCATGCATAGACGGTCAATAATTAGGGCCACGCTGCACTTGGTGTGCCGTACAAACTCTCGCTGATAAATGGGGTTCCGACATGGTTGATCCGTTACGGTTAAGCAACGCCTTGCTCGATAATAATACCAGCTGTCGGCGCTGGGGGGGAAGCGCAATGATCTGATAACCTACTACACAGTACGCAGTAGACGTTCTTTTAGCACCACTTGGCGATCAATAGTTCAAGCCGCGCACACCAGACGAACCGGTGGGATGGTGCTCGCTACATCCTTTGCTCTGTCTAAGCCGCATTTCGAAAAAGAAAAGCTTCTCGCTAGGCACATCTGCCTCGCCAAATACTCGTGCGCTTAGCCGTTGAGAAGCATGCGCAGGACCATTCCAGAAGCTTGAAAAGTGCCACACCCGAACTCGTCGAGTGTAAGGAGGCACCACTGTAGAACTGGCCGTTGGAAGACAAGTTTTCGCGAAACATTATGCCAAACGTGTAAATTGCTCGAGCGCATGAACTATCGCTCCGAGACTGCCATGAGGACCGACGATTCAGGTGTGTGCTCGGACCTAAGAGTCTCCCACATCAAGGAGCATCGTCAATGCGGAATATTCTACAGGGCCTGATGAAGTGCACACTCGGAGACGATCATGGTCGAAGAGCTGCCTGTATGTATACTCGTCGGACTATGGCGCCGCCTTGGAAAGATGTAATAAATTCGCTCAATATCGAGAGCTCAGCGAGGAATCACAGCGATCCGACCGGCACGCCTTATGCGACGACTGGAAAGGGTAGGACGGCCTCCTAATGGCATTCATGCATTGGAGACGCCCCGGTGCGAATGTGACTGTGATGACTCTCTTCGATGCCATGATGCCAGATGCTAGGCGTCGTCGTCGGGCACAGCTTTCATGCGCAAATAAGTCACCTCAGAGAAAAATACCCATAGGTTTTTCCGAGCATGTAGCGATTGTAAGCCAGAAATAGACCTTGCGGTGTTTGACTCCGCCGCACCACTGCGATCTCCGGCCTGATCTGCGCTGACTACACCAGCTATTGCAGACTGATCGCATGAACCGTCCCATAGCTCCCATGTGTTGAGACCCGGGTTTCTATGTCTCCGAGGCATTCGTGGCGTTTGCAGGTCCCGGGGTGCTAGAAGGTTGAGACAGAGATGGTCTGATGCTTCTCCCTATCACGAGTCGGTTTCGTTTCGGGACTTGACGCATACTGGACTCAAGAGAATAGATAGAAGAGAACCACGCAAATCCTTGCCGCCATTTTGAGGATCGGCATACGCACACAGAGGGGTGAGTCCAAGAGTGCCCTGAGTGCCTAGACGCCGCAGTGTGTGGTGCGCGTGGGCCAGAACCAGTCCCGCTAAACGTAGCCTTCAATAGCTTCACGAAAAGGATTCTTTAGCGTCATTCGTCCGGGATCATGGTACGCGCTGAATTCCACTGATTTCTCCGCGCCTCTCCGACAAAAGGCGAAGCGTGGCGCTGGTATGGACTTCGGCGCCGATTATTGGAGTTGGTTCGGGTCGTTAGGCCCGCCCGGCTTGCATTTCTCGGTAGCTTGTGGATCTCTGTGTTGTAAGCACGTCCATGACTCTCAAAGTAGTAGTACTGTGGTAGATCTAGAGCCCGAGAAATACGGTGGATGTCGTATAGCCTCTGGAATGCATCACGGATCGCCTTCCGTTCTTGTCGACCACATCGCTGATTTCGACATCTCTTATTCGACAACGTAATAGCAAGGTGACAATAAACAACAGAAGTAGAGCTAATGACGTTAAGGCATGTAGACCAGTGGATATATTAGAGGTAACATCGCGCCGCTGGACACCATCCAAGAGCGCCTGTTATGTATTGTTGGTAATCAGATCCGGCAAGAGGAAAGCCCCGTAGAATGCCAATTCGGGACGCTATTCTCAACGGACCACGTACGTCAATGACAGATAAGTCGGATAAAGTCCTACTGTTGGTATTGTGATCAGAGTCCGCCATCATCCCTTGAGCCCACCCTTGCAGTTAACAAGGGCGCGTGTTGTAAGATTGTAACCACTAACACAAAGTGCAGATTGTTGTTGATTCCGGAAGTATGGGTCTGGGTATGAAGGTATCGACGCGTTATGGGTAATGACTTTGGAACAGTCGATGATGAGGATTGTTTACGCCCAACAAAGTTCTCGGCCCTGACACTATGTCTGGCTTCCGTAGGTCGACTTTGAGAGGGTTCGATGCCTCGAGCCGTGCCTAGGCCCGCACTGTCAACCTCCACCGAGGAGACTTTGTGTATGTGAACTATAGGCCGACGCAGGCATCGAGTCTGGTGACGACAACGAACCCCGACAAGTCGCCAAGGGAGCACCGATCCTGCTAGCCCCCGGTCTTCAATAGTACGTATGGTCGTCACAGCCGGACAGCTGACGTTTGAAGTCCTAGAGATAGCCGGCCCTGGGTCGGTGGGTTGAGAGATGGGTGGGTGCCGCCGGAATCGGGGGTATGGGCCCACAGTTAGATGGCCTGGAGCTCTCTTGAGACTTTGAGCGACGGATTCCAGACATGTCCGCGACCATCTTTAGAACTTTGGAAGCACCCGCATCAAGTACCGCAGTACAGAGGACTTGGCGGTACAGCTTGACGCTTCTTGTGCGAACCGTGGTTCAGGGGCGTGCCGGCACTTGCGGCGGCAACTACCTGCAGTTGCTGCGGTGGTGAAGCATGGGACACTGCGCTCCTAGAGAGGAACATGAGGTAATTTTCATTGCGGTAACCGTACGCGATTCTATTTCTTTTGGGCTCCACGACTTAGGAAAAGATGCTTGACTGTCATGACAGCGCCGAATGACTGTGCGGACGTCGTCCTTGCTTCTCAATGGCATATCCTCGGTTCCTTAGGCGGTGATAGTGATAAGATACATCAATTAACATTTTTCTATCCTGTCAGTGCAGCACTGGCTGCGGATGTAACCCTTGCCAGGCCTTTGAGTGGATGCCCGGTGATTGTGCGACTGTGGTCAATGACCGGCTTCGAGAGCTAATACAAAGGAAATGGCTCAAGACTCTGACAAGGTCATGACAGGATGAAGCGTGTGATCGAATCCCGATGCGTAGTTCCGAGATCTCCATTCGACGGACTGCAATACGCCGCGGGAGGTGTCAACCCTTGCATCCTGATGGAGTTGAATAATTGAATAGGCCTAGGCCATTTAGACCCTGACCATAATTCAATGTGATCGACAGCACTAGCCACCGTTGAAACAGATGACATTTCCCTGGTTTTTCTTTTCTTTACAAGGATAGCGAAGAGACACAGTGACGTCCTGGTACAGTGAGTGTCGCCGGCTCCCTCCGACTGCGAGAGGTCGGGATGACTATGGCCTGGGATAGGTGAAAGATCGACACATTGTTGAACGAATCGGCAGTTATTGGAGCAAAGATGTGCTGCGGTTGTGTATCGCACTGGGCTGCGGATGGAGAGTAGGCCTCCAGACTGATCTCGCAAATGCCGACCACAGCGGACTAATATCACTGCCAGACTCTCGATGACGTGTCGTGAACAAAGTGCATGGCGAAGACCACAGCAGCTCAGTACTGTGATATCGTATCATGCTGTGGCGTCGGGGGTCCGAAAGATAACCTATAATCCAGTGATGTGCGCAAGGTTGCTGTCACTTTCCACAATGAGCTCCACGCAATTGTGGAATCCGTCCCAGTAGTCTGGTGTCTTCTTCTTGCAGGTTGATGGCATCATGTCGATCTCCTCGTTCGTGAACCGGACTAGCCGCAGTGGTGCTGTACAGCTTTGTAACCATCGATTGTGATATCTCTACTGTGTTACATGTACTGTGGGTAGAATGCGCGCAGTAGTTAGGTGTCTTTTTGATTGCACGTGAATCCAAAAGGGTAACGACGAGTTACACAGGAGGAAATCCCCTGACGATCATCAAGACGCTAACAATTTCGACGAATGGGCTTCGACCGGCTCTCCCGTCGGGTCCTCCCAGACCTTCGGCAGACGAGTTTGCTGTACAGTACATAGTAGAGTTGAGCACAGTATGTGCTTGCACAGATTTCCAAAGTGCAAGGCATAGGAAAGCGAGAAATTACGCTTCTCTTGGAAAGTTGTGACCGGGCCAACCGGGGGTGAGCCCATCAACATGAAAGTGCCAAAGGTGCATGCGGTTTGGAGGTGGACGCGGCGAAACAGCCTCAAAGCCTTTCGTTTCCGGGCTAAGGTGTTGACTTCCAACCTCCCGTCTGGACAGATCAACCTGATCGCCAACAGGCTTTGGCTGTTGTTTTCCCCGACTGAGAAAGGGTTAATCGCCATATTAACCGCGGGAACAGATCAATCGGCCTGAGATGCGTGCCGTCTGCGGAAAGCCGTAGATCTGCCGAAGCCCAGGATCATCAAAGGATACGAACAGACTTGGTCGGGATCGGCGACGCAAGGCCATCGTTAGCGAATCCGTTTACAGCAAATCCCAATTTCGAATCGGGTAATCTACAGTTCTGATCAGGCCGTGCGGAAGGTGAGTACTTCGGTCAAATTCTTCAGCCTGACGGTAATGGAGAAGGTGCAGGCCGACCCGTCCATGGCTTAGCTTCTTTTGGTATGAGGTTGGCAGACTGAATATGCGTAGCGATAGCTGGCTCACCTTGATATCCGGAGGTTGTTGTCCGAAGCACAGTGATGAAGTCACGAAAGCCTGGTCCCAAGTCACGACTCCAAGGAATCCGACGAAAACCAGATATGTGCTTCGCGGTTAATTCATTGTTCCGGATATACTGGGCTGGCCGGTAAAGGCAATGTTCCCTTGTCTAACCAATGTTAGGGAGGACCCCTTCTGGATGTAGAACGCACATATTCTCGAGTCATGATTTGAGAGGAAGCGAGCATGGCTGCAGTGTATTGGTCCGAGACGTCTGGTGTTTGTGATTGAGGATTGCTTTTCTGTGCTGCGCAGGCATCAGACATAATAGGTTGGAAGCAACTGGCGAAGATACGTCGGCTCTGGAACTGATCATAGACTTCGACGCAGCGCGAGTACCTCAATAGGCGTATTCCGTCTTCTCCAATACTTGGTAGTACTCACAGTTGTCAGGAGCTCCAAAAGCAGCGAGCTCAAGCCCCAAAAGCAATGAAATCCGCAGCATGTGGTGGATCAACAGCGGCTAAGCAGCCAGATATGCGACCGACCGAAAAAAAAAGATGAGATACCCGACCTTGTCGGTTTGAGGCACAGGGTAATAGAGATCATGCCGGCCCAGATCACTGGTACTGACGTTCCAACGCCGTAAAGCCCCGGAAACATACATTGAGACGCAGGTCACATGTAGTCTGTCACTTCGATCGTCCCTTTGGCAACTGCGTGCAAGATGCAGTGCTCTCTGCTGGAAGCTCCTCTTGTTCGATTGGTAGGTTCCTTCTTGGGAACCAGAAGCATACCAGATGAGCAACTTCAAACCCCGACGTGATTTCGCCTCTATGACGATGTTGACGAAGAAATCAAGGAAGTGGAAGCGTAGGTAACTCGGAGTGGGATACATGGAGATTGTGATGTATGTACGGGCGTGCGTTTCGAAGAGCACATTTATTACGCATACGTCTCTCGTCGTCGAAGCCCTAGGTTGAAATATCTTGGCCTTCGGTCTTTGTCGGGCTCGCCTCAACCGGGGCATGCCTTGAGATTTCGTGGCTGGTCATTATCAACCAACATTGTGCTGCCCTTCTCTGAAGTGTCGAGCTTCACGAGAACTGGCCTAGATGCTTCTGTGTCGTCACCCTGTTGCCGCAAGCGCGCAAGCCACAGTTGACGGACTCCTGTACCTCGATGGGATGAACGCGACAACCGATAACAAATTCAACTCCAGGGATCTGAGGGTGGCCCGCTCCCATGCAAGAAGCCAATACTGTCACAGCGGTGTTGGGCCGAGTGACCAGCCGGAGGCTGAGCCGGGACGGCAGAGGGGCGCTTCTCTATGGGCAGTCCCCCCACTTTCGATGAGGCTTGCACTAACGTGTTAGGCAATAGGCTCAATAGACTAGGCCTGTTCCGCATCGTCTAGCTGTGCGAGTACTCCTCAGCTGGTTCGGGACAACAGTCAAAGGCTCTACTGCATTAGAGATGTGTGTTTTCTCTCCTGAAAAGAAAAACCCGATGGATGTACAATCTTGTTGGTTCGAAGCAAGACACCGCTGAGGTAGTTAGTGATAACCAAGGCTTGCTTACTCAACACAGACAGAGTTGCTGAGAAAGGCTTCGTTGCAACGGTGTGACACCTCTGCATAAGATTGGATTGGAGATCGACAGCTTATACTACTGTAATGGCTGGGCACTCGCAGTGCGACGGATGGTGCGGGCAAGGGCAACCATCGGTTGTTACTTTCCTGCCTGGCTTCAAAAATCGCCAACCAGAATGCAACAATTGCAACCCAATGGTACTTGCTGCACCCGTTGATGGAAACCATAGTTCGGCAAATGTTATTGCTGCACTGGTCGGTTCTTAAGCATGCCACTCTTCCTAACCAGCGCTGGGAAAGGATGGAGCTACATTGAGGCACCGGCAGGAGAACAGACGGACACGGTTTGAGACAAGTAGATGACAGTTGCGGATGTCAAGAGAATTCCCCATGAAATGCTGAGGCCCAGATGCCAACGCAATTCGCGTCTGATCCTGTAATGAACGCCTATTTGAGCTTTGGTCGTGTCGTTGCTTGTGTCGAACCTTCAATTTATAAATCGCGGGGAAAGCTGGCCCGTCCTCTGGGGTTGGCAGGGAGCATCACGAGCTTGCCGACTATTGCTAATATCCAGGGGTTTCAATTGATGCTTGAAGGTTATAGGTACCCCTACCCTGTTTTCCCAGGGCTTGTCAGAGGTAAGAGAAAAAGCACGCTGCGTAACGGATACGCTCTCCAGGACAGCAGTGTGTAGGATGTCAATTTGGACGACACCAGTGCCAGTTTTGGAGGATGTTCTGGCTCCCGCACTGTCCGAGCTCGTGCCCTTGCTAAGCCAGCGCCCGGGGTGGATGTGAAAACTCAATTCTGCCCGCCATGGTCCCTGCACCTGCCCATTTGGCAGTTATCTGACAAGGGAGTAAGAGGGTGGAGCGGGCATCTTTTAGCGTTGAAGGTTGTGGGGTTGTCGTTGGGTACCCTTGCGGTGCTCGGGGCAGCTCCCGCACAACGGCAGGAACGGCCAACGAAAAGTCGAGCGACGCTAAAGACACTGATTGGAAAGCTGGACGTACCAGAAGGTACGTACCGGCCTGTCTGCTGTCTGTTGCTGGGATGCAGGGGTGACTGACAGTCTCCACACACATTTTGCAGCAACTCCCCACTGTTCCCTTGAACAAGAGCTCGATCCCTCCTTCCCCCAAAAGTACGTGCAGACTCCCAAAACTCCCAAGAGCGATTGAAGCAGAGAGGACAGACATATCACCGCACCCAGTCTGTCGCGAAGTTACAGTGGCTCTGCAGTTCTGTGAGCAAGCTGTGTTGCAACTACTACGTCGTGTATGGCTTGCTAGTCGACTGAAAGACGAGACCGCTGCCCATCCCGCTACTCCCGTCCAAAATCGCAAATCACAACTCGAAGCCTCGAAGTACGACTCGACTCGACTCGAAGCCGAGATAACCAAGCATAAAGTTCAAGCCTTCAGGTCTCTGTGCGCGGATCGTATCAATCCGGGCCTGTCTTCTCCTCACATTTGCTCCATTTGCTACAATCGCTTCAATTGATTGTTCTTCTGCGTCCCAACTGGGTCCTGCAGTCACCAAAGCTGGTAGGTGATGCATTCCTTTTCTGTCGTTCCATATGAATCAAGAGAGCACATCGTCGATCTACGAAGGTGGCCTCACGTAGACAAATCGATCAGTGGAGAATACTCACAACTTCAAGTCATCATACGGCAGTTGGCTCATACCGAATTGGGAACCAGAGCCGGCACTTTCACGGTCACGGTCCCTTCGTGTGGTATGCAATCGCCCCAGTGTCACGTCCGTTCCCACACATCATTCCTTTGGAATTGCCCACAGAAAAACAACATCCCTCGATTCCCTCCCCTCACTTGCACATGCATTTCCTCTCGTCTGCCTATCTAATCAGCAGAGACTTCCCAAAACTGCAAACTAACAACGACCAGCTCCTTTGCTCCTCGACGACCACTCCGCTACCGTCCTCAAACCTGTCCTCACGATAGATAGTGTGCCTCTAGACACACAAGCGACTGTTGGCTCATGGTGCTCTCCCGAGGTACATGACCTCAATGGGAATGCTGAACGACGAGCCAATGCGCGCGAGCCTTCAAGTTGCTCCTCTCACTATTCAGAAGGCCCAGTCAGACGATCATGGCTCTAACACCATGTCGTCGGTCAATATGTACTCCCAGTCGGACATTACGCCCCCCGTCACACCCAATGGTTCACAAGAGAACCTGAATACGCCGCCAGACGACACTAAGATGTTCCATAATTTCCTCCGAGCATTTTATCCTTTCTCGCCCACCTATGCCATGACGGGTTCGACAGTCACACTGCCATTAAATGAAGGAGACGTCATTCTTGTGCACTCGATACACACCAATGGATGGGCCGACGGGACACTGTTAGCGTCGGGAGCAAGAGGGTGGCTTCCGACAAACTACTGTGAACCATACGATCCAGATGAGCTGAGGAACTTGCTGAAAGCTTTACTCAATTTTTGGGACCTACTTCGGAGCGCCGGTGTCAACGACAATGAAATATTCGGGAATCAGGAATTCATGAAAGGCATCATTGCTGGGGTTCGCTTTCTGTTGGTAAGTTGAACGCAAACAAACTCTATTTCCTAACATTATATTGACACCGCCATAGGAGCGAGCAGACTGCCTGACGAGAGAATCGCCGCTCGTTCAAAGACACGATGGGCTCCGCCGTGGACGGAAGTCGCTCTTGTCGGAGTTGTCTTCGCTGGTTAAGACTGCCAAGCGTCTGTTGGAGATGCAGAAATTAGCTGAAACTGCTGAGGACGTGAACGACATTATCGATGAGATGATCCTCAAGGCGTTCAAGATTGTCACGAAAGGTGTAAGATTTCTCGACATCTTGGAAGCCGACAGGAGAGAACGAGCATCATCAATGGAATTGATGGACACAGTACGCGACGAGGCGCATATACCCCCAACACCTCCGGCTGACACAACCACATTCGGAGATGAGGAGAGGCAAGGTGAAGCCAAGGATGATGACAGCCGAGCCCACGGAAACCGAGCCGATGCAGAGTCTCGAGTGCCACCAAGTAGCGCCTCAGCGCAAACGACTTTGATTGAAAACAAACGAACGTCATCACTCCATCACCCGACAAGCACCAGCTCAAACCGGCTGTCTCATAGCATCCAGGTGCATGGAAGCCGCCTTTCGTCTACCATCTCCCATCGAGTTAGCTTGGCTGGAACATCTACCCATGCCAGCCCGCAGAATCTTGTCTCTGAAAGGCTACTCTCATGTCACGACATCTTCCTGACCTACTCTGCCTCGTTGATTGGCCGCTTACACCTTCAGTCTCAATCTCGACCACATCTCGCTCTAGCTATCAAGCAGTCCGCCTCATCTGGAGGGGATCTCTTGGTTGTGGTTGACGTCGTATGCGCCAAGAATGCTCTCGGGTCAGAATTCTTATTCCAGTCACGCAATGCCATGTGCGATGGCATCCGGAATCTCGTATATACTGCACGGGATATCATCACTAATCCCAGCGGCGAGTTTGACGATGTCGTCATGCCTCAGGATAGCAGTCGGTTGCTAGCTGCCGCAACAGACTGTGTAATAGCGACAGGAGAGTGTATACACAAAACGAAGTTGATCATCGAAAGGATAGGCGATTTTGAGTTCGAGGCCGACAATGGAGCCCTCGGAATAGATCTGGACCTTAGTAGCCTGGACATTATACAAGAAGAGAGGGAGAGGCGGCCATCCACAGCAACGAGTGATCCTGGCAGCATCACCGAATCCAGTGTATCGGAGGCAGCGACGACAACATCGACAGCGGCGTCAATTGTGTCAACAGCACCTAGCCGCATCATTACCATCTCTGTCGACAAGCCACTGCCTGAGGTTCCTCAAGTTGCGTCGCCTCTGAGCCAAACACTAACCGACTCCACGCCGCCGACGTCTCGGCCTCAATCACTGACCGAGGAGCCTCCTGTCAGCGCGGTGTCATCAGTACACTCAGCCCGGCCAGAGCTTCCTCCTTTGCCCAAAATCTCTACCTCACTTCTCTCGGAAGAGGACTATAGTCCCACTGAACACTCGGCAGGCCCCGAAAGCGAGTTTCAAACATCCTTCCGGATTGAGAGTATGACAGCTTCGAGCACCGGGTCAAATAATACTAGCATTAGCCGGGCTTCTGAGTCCAGCTACATATCTCAAACTTCAACCCGCGCCACCACGCCTGATATCGCTTCAGCACCAAAGAACCAACCATCGCTATCCGAACTGAGCACGACTGGAAGCTTCGCGCTAGCAGAGGAAGTGGACGAGGTCGAGTCAAAACTTCTTGAGAAGACATTCGCTCACGAATTGATGTTCAACAAGGAAGGTCACGTCACAGGCGGCTCCTTAGCAGCCCTTGTCGAGCGGCTGACAACGCACGAGTCTACACCCGATGCTATGTTTGTTTCTACATTCTACCTCACCTTCCGCCTTTTCTGCACTCCGAAAATGCTTGCAGAATCTCTGATTGATCGATTTGACTATGTCGGTGAAGCCCCACTTATGGCGAGCGCAGTTCGCTTAAGGGTCTATAACGCCTTCAAGGGCTGGCTCGAGTCGCATTGGCGGGACGAACTGGACCGCGAAGCCCTTCCCACGATCCAGCAGTTCGCGGAGTTCAAGCTCAGCACGGTCCTCCCGTCAGCCGGCAAACGTCTTTTGGAACTGAGTCTTAGAGTCATGTCAATGGATGGGACGCTTGTACCGCGTCTTGTCTCGTCAATGGGCAAGACCAGTACTTCAATTTCTCAGTACATCCCTCCCGACACTCCGATACCTGCTTCGCTTCTCTCTAAGAGCCAAACGAATCTGCTAAATAACTGGAAAGCTGGCGGCACATGTCCCACCGTCCTCGACTTCGATCCGCTGGAGATTGCTCGTCAGCTTACGATTAAGCAGATGTCCATTTTCTGTTCCATCATGCCGGAAGAACTTTTAGGATCTCAGTGGATGAAGAAAGGAGGCGTGAATGCTCCGAATGTCAAGGCCATGTCGTCATTTTCGACGGAGCTGTCGAACTTGGTTGCAGACACGATTTTGCACTACGGCGAGGTAAAGAAGCGAGCTTCGGTGATCAAGCAATGGATCAAGATTGCCCACCAATGCCTTGAACTTCACAACTACGATGCACTGATGGCAATCATCTGCTCGTTAAACAGCAGCACTATCACTCGTCTGCGCCGTACTTGGGACATTATCAGCCCAAAACGAAGGCAGATGCTCAAGCACCTCCAAGCCATCGTGGAGCCCAGCCAGAACAACAAGATCCTCCGATCACGACTTCACGATCATGTACCGCCTTGTCTGCCATTTTTGGGGATGTTCCTGACCGACCTCACCTTCGTTGACATCGGGAATCCCGCCAACAAGACGAACGATAATGGTCTGACGCTGGTTAACTTCGATAAGCACACCCGTACTGCCAAGATCATCGGTGAATTACAGCGTTTTCAGATTCCGTACCGGCTTTCTGAGGTGCCCGACCTTCAGGAATGGCTCCAACATCAGATTACCCGGGTTCGAGAACTTGAACTACAGCAGGGCAACAGTGTCCAGGTCTCCTACTACCGAAAGAGCCTGCTCCTTGAGCCGCGCGAGACTCAAGCTCTTCGCACCCCGGTTGAAGCACCAGCCGGCGTCGGCGGCGCTAACGGCATGTTCAGCTGGATGCGAGCTAATAGCTCAAGCTCTAGCAACAATCTCGCCGTGGCGGCACAGACGTGATGTTGACTTGGCGGCTCTAATATATTTCGTTTCGGATTTCTTCAGCAGCACAGCTGCATCCGTCAACGAACTCTGTTCAGTTATTGTTTTACGACTTTTTGATACCCATACCATTTTCTTTTTTTCGTTCTTTTACTCACGCCATGACGATACGTACATCGATACCGAACTCGAGGGGCTTCCTCTCATATCCTCTTGCCGAATTGTCCCTTCTTATGACACGGCAAGCGTCATCAACTACAACATACAGAATATTGCCTGCAAAGGACACAGTTGTACTCATACCACCACCGCTCCGAGCGCGGAACATATCGAAAACCGGGACGGAAGCAGAAAATTCTGGATGCTGGGGACGCCCGCCGTGGCAAGGGCGCAACTCACGTTGCTCCTTTGCTATAACGTCTTCAGCGCGTCGTCACGAAAAGCTTTTCTTTGTTTTGTTGGGTTGGTGGTGCAAACAAGGGCATGGGCAAGGATGGTCACGTCCCAAATAGGGTGGACTCACTCGGCGTTATTGGGGTTCTTTAGGGAATGGAGGCATTGATGCGAGCGGGCGACTTGGGTTTTGGTTCTAGCTCGGTGTTGGAACCTGGGACTCGGAGCCCTCTTGTGCGCTTTCATCGGCGAGTACGGGGCTGGGCAGCACGTACGTTTCTATCCATATGACAGCTCGCTTCCCGACAGTGGCAATGCACGGAGAGCACAGGAAGGCTGCACTTGTAACAAGCTGTTCATGCGTGGGAGAACTTCGTATCTGTGTATAGTCGTGATGTCGCCGCTGCTCAAGCTAGTCGGGATGGTAACGTGACAGACTAGATAGGCGAATCTGCGAGACGTACAACTCCAAAATGATGATGATCAATTAGAGACCTGAATTTGCCCTTGCCGTTGATAGCATTCCTCTCCCGTGTATGTTATGTTCAAACTCTTTTGCGAGTAAATACCACCACTTTAAGTATCAATGGACACTCTGAGCGCTGGGAGATTAATCACATGTTATTCGGTCTTTAGTTGAAAACTTTATATTGGGTATGAATTACTCCCGCAATGGTATCTACATAATCGACAATCTGCAAAAGACATGCCGCCCCAAGACGGAACTATTAGAGCCACATGCCCCTCCCTCCCGATCTCCGCCTATAGTGACAGCGCACTTTAGGTGGGCACTAACATGACCCCCTTCATTACCAAGTCCTCACACCTTAGACCTCGAGATGTTTCTCATTGTGCTGGTTGGCGAGCACTTCTGCGGGCGCCACGTCCTCGACGGTCTCGTCACTGAACTTGAGATCCTCCTCGAGGGTAACGGTGTCCTTGATCTTGAGCCAGATGACGGGGGCAGCAAAGAGGAGAGCGCCGCCGAGAAGACCCCACTGCGATGAATATTATTAGTCCACTGTACAACGAGGGGAGATTAAGATATCGGCGGCAAAAAGAACTTACTGTAGCGCCAAACATGGTGTTGTAGGGCTTCTTCTGGCCGTCAAGGGCCCAGAAAACGACAGCACCGGCGGACTGGAAGGCCTTGTAGAAACCGGCAAGGTTGGCCGACTTGCGGCCCGAGTTAGACAGGGAGCCCATGTACCAGTAGATGCTCGTCTGCCAGGCGGCGTCGAAGAAGCCGTAGAAGATGTACAGGAACATGGGGCCGATGTACAGCTTGCCACCGTCAGTCCAGTCGACGGTGTGGTAGAGCGAGTTGCCGTCGGCGTCCTTGGCCTCAGCGACGTCGCGGGTGACCTGCTTGGACTGCCAGGCCCAGCCGCCGCCCCAGACGACAAAGGTGAGGACGGTGAGGGCGATGAAGTTGGCCTTGGCGCGGACGCTGCGGCGGAAGCGGTGCATGTCGAGGCTGTAGCCGAAGATGATGGCGCCGAAAATCTGGGCGGTCCAGTAGAGGGTGTTGTTGAGGGCGCGGGTGCGGGTGTTGAAGTGCGGGCCGTTCATGGAGTTGCCCTGGTAGGTGTAGAAGGTGTTGGAGGCGAAGAACATGGGGAACAGCAGGATGATCCACGGCTCGGACGTGATGGTCTCGACCAGGCCCTTGAGCTCGGTCTGCCAGGTGGGGTTCTTCATCAGGATGACCTTGCTACCGTCACGGCGGCGGACGCTGTTGGCGTTGCTGAGGAAGAGAGCGAGAACGGCGCCCAAGAACATGAGGACGATGAAAGCGGCATAGGTGCCGTCTGTGACGGGACCGGACTTCTTGTTGATGTTCTGGCCGAGGGGAATCAGGGATCCAATGACAGCGCCGAGGTTGAAGATGATCCAGAACCAGGAGATGTAGCGTCCCTTGCGATCCTCGGAGGGGTAGCTCATCATGATGGTACCCTGAGCGGTCCAGAGGAGACCGGCGCAGACACCGAGGAAGGCACCGGCAAAGATGACGAAGCCGTCATTCTGGTTGTGGTTGTACGAGAGGAAGCTGGCGGCGTAGATGCAGTAGCCCAGACCGCCCAGTGACAAAGTTACCTTGACGCCAAGCATGTTGGCGAGGGTTCCGGAGAAGAAGGCGACGACGGCAAATGCGCTGTAGAGCGCAGTGTTCGCATTGTCCTGAGCGGTGGCGTCGACCTGACCACCACCGCCAAGACCGCCCAAGGCGTTGAACATGCCGGGGCAGAGGAAGCACACCATGGCGACCATGATGAGCTGAACAATCGGCGACGCGTACCAGACCTCTTTCCCGCCGATCTTGAATCCCTTGTACATCCATCCTGGCGGCCGTGGGATGGAGCCATCCTCCGCTAGGGTGACATGAGGAGTGGTAGTCGGCTGGTCCGATACCTCGGGGGCGGTCTTCTCGTCGGCCATTTTGTTTATGAGGCGAGCCGTCTAAGATATCACAATCGACGACCTGACGTGAGTCCGAGATGCGACACTCGGGCTTCTCGAGATGAATGAATGGAGAGACACGAGGAAGAAAGAGAAGAAGATCGGATGGTCCGAGGCCGACTCTTGGGAGGTTATATTACTTAACAGAGCCAAGTTCTGGGATCCCGCCGCTATACTGGTCGGGGGTAGACCTGTCTCGGGAACGGGAGGATGCAGGGAATTAAAGTAATAACGACGACCGAGGTCTCGCGACCCCAGGATTAGCGCGGTGCCATGCTATGGTACACACCAGATAACAGTACGGGGCATGTGCTACCATTGAAATTGGGCAAATCCCAGTCGAGCACAGGCAATGGGGTGGTACCCAGACCTGCCAGACCCTTGGATTGAAGCAGTCCAGTGGTCCAGCGGGTGGTTGATCAGTTGCCAATGATGGATGGATGGCAGGTAGCAGACGCGCCCTCGCCGAGTCCCATGTGGTGGTTTAGGTGGTTCCTATCAAAAATGCAGGCAACGGCTACCCCAAAACCCCAAGCTACGTGACAGCTCTCTCTCCCCCCTCTGGATACCCGGGCGCGCTTTCCCCCACTTGGGTCTAGAGCGAAATCCTAAGGTAACACCACATGTCCGGGGAACCAGTTTGCCCTTGTCTTGTGGTGTCACTTGTTTGGTAATAAGTCACCAAAGGGTATCTTGAAAAACTGTCCGACCCTTTCTCATGTTGCGCCCAGACTGAGACTCGGTGCTTTTCGTATCTGGGAGACATAACAAGTACGGTAAAAAACTTCCACAGGTTGGTCAAATCAAAGCACCGGTGTAAAGAGATAGGAGCATTGTACTAGTGGTAGCGTTTGTACTGTACTACTGTTACACAGTTCCAGGCTGACGCGATGACATTTGGCTGGCAGATAGCAGATGCTCGATACCTGGCAAGCCCCACTGGTTGGTAGCATTGTACGGGATATTGATAGCCCACGATTGTTGCAAAGCATGCACTTGTACTTCAAACATGTCTTATTCCTCTCACAGGCACGCGCTGTTCTATCTCAAGGGCACGGAGGACGCGCTGTGCACACGTTGAGCGCGAAGATATGGAAATCTACTACTGTGTACCTACGGTACAAGCTTGATACGGAGTGGTTGGATGCGGTCTAAATTCAGACAAATGCAGGAGTGGGGCCAAATTGCCGGCTTGTGGCTTGATCCACCATATCCTTGATAAGGCCGGACCGAATCTTAGTTAGTTTGATTCGTCAAATTTGGGCCGAAGTCACGAGATCTGCTAGGGAGAGGTCATTATTTCGCGATTCTATTGGCTAGCTTGGTCACAGGCTGTCAATCTAGGAAGGAGGTGAGCATTAGGAAAAAGCTTGGGTCGTGGCTCCGTCTCCATTCTCCCCACTCACAAAGCAGCTAAGGCCAGCCAGGGCATAAGCCGCATTAACCGTCGAGATTGAACGGTCATGTAACGTTTCGTGGATTTATCCATGCACCACTGGCACCACTGCTATCCTCTTGCTTCTGTGAACCCATCGAGTTGTCGCTTCATATCATCATGCTTCGGGCCGTGTCGATTAGCCTGGTTCGTATTATCTCGTCGTGATTCTTGACATACTTCAGAGCAATCGTAACTTGGTTTAAACTCAAACAGGGTAAGGCGACACCTTGAATTAGTAGCTTATCCCTTTGGAGTTCTCAAAATAGGTATGCGAACCGCGTCACATAAGACGTATACATCAGTCACTGCCAAATGGCATGGACATCGTTGAGCATTCAATGCGATCCTTCGCTTCGTAGACCACTGTTGATACAACGAAACAATACAACCCAGGTCCCAGGCCTAAGCTGAATATGGGGCTCTACAACGATGATACCCTATGCTAATACCGCCGGTCTTCTAGACTTCCAACCTCCAATAACCGCCACCCCGTTCTGATATCTGTGTTACATCGAAGCCCATCGGGACACACCTGGGCTCATCCCACAATGCACCAACCGTTCCCATGGTATCATCCCGGATCTGGTCGGCGTGACGATCTCTTTCTGCCTCGTTTTGGTTCATGTGCTTGACAGGCCATCTTTATCTCGAGTCTCTGCAGGATAATGACTTACAAGCTTGAATGAACACGTGTTGGAGTTCTTGCGTGTCGAGAATTTTGACGTGGGTTGTGCAGAAATTAGGAGACGTCGTCTTATCGTTGTCGAACTACACAGTTTCGCAGGTTAGAAGCGGGTGTCGAGCATGTGGCCGTCTGACTGCTCATCCTCTGGAACAAACTCCTAGTAACGGGCCCCAGTAACGGACCCCAGATAGCGTCCGGATAGGCCATGCCGAATTATGGTCCAGGCTCCTCAATAACAAGGGTCCATCCATATCAAGGTACACTCCGCTATGGTAGGACAGGTGGATGGTCTTTACATATGCACCTTAGAGCCGCATCGGTGCTGTAGGGCAGATGGTCACCATGGTACCATGCCATCGCCCGTCTGCAGCCCATCTCAGAAAGGGAACCCTGGTGGACCACATGTCGTGACGTTGTCCCAATCTATGTCTTGCGGGTCGTGGAAACAACGCCGCATGGCTGACCCGACGACCTGGGACCGACACCTGGGATACGTATACCACTTGTTCATGGTGTTCGAGGACCCGAATAAAGCGAGCCGACGAAACAACCTGGTTCCGCTCACAACTTTCCGTTATTTCGTGGGATGCAAAATCCATTTCACATCTCAGATCCTATCACCTTTCTCTGATACTAGACACATCTTCTCACTCGATCCACTCCCCGTTTCAATACAGATTCGTGGTTGCGAGGTGCTAAGACAATCCAAGTAATATCGCAAGCAGCTTCGGGGGCAGAGAATTTTATGCTGAGCTAGTCGCAAACGGCGTCAGAAGCCAACTGTTTCGTGCGGTTGACGTAGTTTGGTTCAGGAAGGTAACAGCGGTCGTAACGATGGATGCTCTTCTGGATATCTCTCATTGTCTTCAAGCTCGTTAGCAGAGCTGAAGAGGATATGTTATGCGATGACCACATTCGGCAGGCTATTGCCATATCAACTAGGGCAGACTCAACGTGAGTGCGTCCCCTCGATAAAATCATCTGTACCAACCTACTACCCGGATGAGGGCAGTATGCGCCAGACATCGCACCATCGAGTCCACTGAAACGAGATGACTCGATGTCCGGAGGACGTGCGACGAAGCGCAGGCCAGCCAAAGAACCGGAACAGGAGAGACAAACTCTTTGCAGTCCGGCGTCTTATCGAAAACCTTGCACAAAGGACCTTCGTCCGGAGGAGGAGCTGATGGCGTAAGATCAAAACTTGGCCGTCGCGACACCCAAACGAAAATACAGACGCTGTTCTCGTCGAGGAATGGAACTGAGCTATTTGACCCAGCCATGCGGGCTGGTGATGACGGTTCGGTCGCTCCGTTGCCGGTGAGCATATCGGTGCTGGTGTGACCCCCGAGGCGGGCTCGACACGAGAAATCGTGATAAATAACAACAGTCGCCACGATAACGCGGAGTCTCTAGTCTACTGCTGGAAGCGAGAGGGCATAGCCGAGTTTAAGAGGCTCGTTCACGGTCGAAAGGAGTATTGTGGGGCCGGTTTGAAGCGTTCAAGCCGAGCTTGGTCCGGATGCCGGAGACTTCGGAAGTCCTCTGCTATGAATGCGCCGGTCTTTGACTCCCTGGACTGCCTCACCATCTGATTTATTCGATAGTATTGTGCCTTTAGTAATTCCTTCATCGCTCACTTCGACTTAGATAGCTTCAACCGAGAACCAGGCAGGTAGACTCTATGGCTCGATAGAACTCTGATGGTTCCGGAGTGGCTGAAGTTGTCCATAATGTGGCTGATCGTACGACAGTATGGTTCAGGCGTGGGGGGGACTTGTGGCGCTCCCCCACTAGAGCTCGAACGCGGGGTGAAAGCTGGATCGAATTGTCCAATGAGAAGCTCGAACATGACGAAATAGTACACCGGTACTGCCCGTAAGTGCCGTCACTGTGTCATGCCCCTTCCCTGCCCTATCGGCCTATTTCTCCCTTCCTTTCCGAACTCTTCCCACCTCTTCTCCTTTAAGAACTCTGCTTTGGCCAGATCACGGACTCGTAGAAGTTGCTTCTTGCTTGGGACGCGCGTTTATCACACATTTCGCCATGGCGTCCGGAATGGCTCTAGCTGCTCTCAAGCAGCGCATCAAGCGCCCTTCGATGCTCTCGAAAATCTGCCAGCCCAAAGACCTACTGCATCACTTTCCTAATGGAGCCTACGTTGGATGGTCTGGCTTCACCGGTGTCGGATATCCGAAGTAAGTGACCCCTAGCCTAGAATCAGACATTTCCACGGATAGAACGTCATTGCTGACAAGAAGCTAAAGGATGATGCCAACCTTCCTCGCCGACCACGTTGAGCAGAACAACCTCCAGGGCAAGCTGCGCTACACGCTCTTTGTCGGCGCATCGGCAGGCGCCGAAACCGAGAACAGATGGGCCGCCCTAAACATGATCGAACGACGAGCGCCGCATCAGGTTGGCAAGAACATCGCCAAGGGCATCAACGAAGGCCGGATAAAGTTTTTCGATAAACATTTGTCCATGTTCCCAGTCGATCTCGTATACGTATGTGGCCGTAGCTAGATTACGCGGGATTCCTTACTTACTGGCCGCATAGGGATTTTACACAAAGGACAGGCCCACCAACAAGCTCGATGTCGTCGTGGTCGAAGCCACGGATATCCTGGAAGACGGCAGCATTGTCCTAGGCGCTTCAGTCGGCGCAACCCCGGAACTTATTCAGCTTGCGGACAAGGTCAGTTCATACTACTTCAATATGCATGGGCCTAAAGCTCATAGAAGCGCAGATTATAATCGAAGTGAACACGGCTTTACCGCACATGGAAGGCCTGCACGACATCACCATGACCGATCTTCCTCCCAACCGGAAACCTTATCTGATTATGGGGGTCGAAGATCGTATCGGACGAACTTCACTGCCCCTCGACACCGAGAAAGTTGTCGGAATTGTTCATTGCGATCACATGGACCAAACGCTTCCTAACACTCCGGCTGATGAGACTTCCAGACAAATCGCTGGCCATCTCATCGAGTTCCTGGAACACGAAGTCAGCAAGGGGCGGCTCCCCGCGAGTCTTTTGCCTCTCCAGTCCGGTATTGGTAACATTGCTAACGCCGTCATCGGCGGGCTCAGCGACTCGAACTTTAAGAACCTGAAGGTTTGGACCGAAGTCATCCAAGATACTTTCCTGGACCTGTTTGACTCCGGAAAGCTGGATTTTGCCACGGCGACCTCGATTCGCTTCTCTCCGGAAGGTTTCAAGCGGTTCTACGATAACTGGAGCGCATACCACGGCAAGCTTCTTCTCCGCTCGCAGCAAGTTAGCAACTCGCCCGAGATCATCCGCCGGCTCGGTGTCATCGGCATGAACACCCCAGTTGAGGTCGACATCTACGCGCACGCGAACTCCACCAACGTGATGGGCAGCCGCATGCTTAACGGTCTTGGCGGCTCGGCTGATTTCCTTCGCAGCTCCAAGTATAGTATCATGCACACGCCATCAGCACGACCGAGTAAGACGGATCCTACCGGTGTGAGCTGCATTGTACCAATGTGCACGCATGTAGACCAGACCGAGCACGACCTGGATGTTATCGTGACGGAGAAAGGTCTCGCCGACGTGCGAGGCTTGAGCCCGAAGGAGAGGGCTAGAGTGATTATTGAGAAGTGCGCGCATGAGGATTACAAGCCCATCCTCACGAGCTACATGGACAAGGCAGAATTCGAGTGCTTGCGCAAGGGATGGGGCCACGAACCGCACCTGCTCTACAACAGCTTCGACATGCACAGGGCGCTGGAGGAGGAGGGCAGCATGAAGAAGGTCAAGAGCTTCTGAGCGGGATCCTGAGCTAAGAGAATGCTTCGCTCGTGCGTATAGATGAAAGAGAAGGATCCGCGAGTTTGCGCATGGCAACATGCTGGCACGTGCTGTCTGAGCATTGCCGCTAACACGGCAATATATGGGTTAGGTTACGCATGCCTTGAACTGGGTCACCGCGGCGTTCGATTTTCATAATCTGCACGCCAAAGCGATGGACCACCTGCGAAGGATGTCGCTTGTATCTGGTCCATATTATGGAGTCCGGGAGTTGAATTCCAGATCTTCGATGCTCTGCTGTCTTATATATCAGGTTAATAACTCAGATCTAATCAACTGGCAAGTTCTTGCAATTAAATTCTTCTGGTGATGTTTCCTCCCATGGTCCAAGTCGCGGTTGAAGCTGAAGGTTTGCAACGACAGCAAAAAACTTACCATCTCTCCGTCTTGCTCTATAACGAGCGCTAACTTTCGCATAGCGTGTCTCTCCGAACGCAACACTAGCAAGGAGCCTCTTAGGTTTCGACGGAAGTTAAGTTCAGCGATGCGAACCTTGTCGAGGTCGGCTCCTTATATATAGGCAGCTCTGGCAACACTTGCCGTCATGACTCTCATACATCTTTCCACATATCTTCCCATGGTGATATTCCATTGCGCAGGATCCAGTTTTCAAAGCAGACTTCAGCAAACGAAAGTCAACTGACCCCTATTTCTTACTCCACTGTATTCACCATATCATTCATCACTCCCGATAAAAAAAATCAGACATGGCGATGCTCCCGTTTCTCCCGACATACTCCGGTCGGTCCTCTCACCCGGCCCCCGAGAGCTCGAAAGCCACCTCGCCGTCAGAGTCGCAGGCAAACCAGCCTGCCCAGCCGAGCCAGGGGGAAGAGTGGCACGACGTCGAGCTAGGGACTCTGGGCGCCAGGACCGACACCAGCCGCGGCCTGGAGACGAGCGACATTGTCCGTTCCCCGGCAAGGTCCAAGCTCTACAGGATGACCTGTATGGCTCTAAGTTTGTCACAATAGCGGCCTTTGCTTTTGTCATATCCGCGGCTATCGTTGGGACTATAGTCGAGGCATTTAAGAATGCGAAAAGGGGCTGAGCCGAGTGGGCTGAGATATGGGCACTACCGCTTCAAAAAAAAAAATCAAAAAAAAAAAAAGGAAAGAGGGGAAAGAGGAACGTGAATGTTCGTGTCATGGTTCTGCGGTCCAGTTGGAGTTAATGCGGTCGGTTGTAAAATTTGGTGGCTGGAGGAGTTGGGAGTTAAGGAATGATGGACTGGAGGACGGGAAGGACAGAGCACCACAAGATGCCCTGGACAAGTGGCAAACCTTAAGAATCTCGGAAGGTGCTCCTCGACTTGGGTGTATGGTCAGAGTCGATATCTGAGTGACCACAGCAGCAGCGCAATGACTACCGCTAGCCACGAAGGACTGGAGTGGTAGAACCCTGCGAGGGTGGAATTCGCTGACGCGGCCATAGACTATTATCTGATCAAGTAATCCTTCCTGCTATACAATCTCAGTTGCATGCGTAAACACTCATCTAATGTCTCAATACCGATCCAGTAGACCTATGCTCCATGTCAATGGCTATCATAGCCGGGTCTGAGGAATCGATTGTTTCAAAGGCCGCCCTCGCAAGCCTCACTCTGCGCTGCTCATAAGATGTAAATCATCTACCAAAATTTCCTTAAGTGGGTATCATATACTCCTCCCTGCTCATCCAGCAGGCTAACACCGTTCACTTATCTGTCGAGGAAGGCCCGACTCGGACCAGCTCCTTAGATCCACCAACGGAACCATCGACGGTCGTCCATGCGCACACTGAAACGGAAACACGCAGTCTGCCAGCCGTCGCACAAGCTCCTGGCACTGCTCTTTCGACAGGTAGTCATTAAACATAATCGCACCTGTAGCCATGTCAATAGGGTAATGGCTGGGGAACCGACTCCAAACTTACTCCTGCAGGACCTGGAATTGATCAGGCCTAAGATTCCCTGGGGACAACCATGGAATTTCCGCACCCAGTCGTTATCGCCTTCGTCGCTGATATGAAGGGTCCTCTGCCTTGACGAGACCGCCAGTGTTGGGTCGTCTCGCAGTCTCCACGCTTCTTTCCGTACCAGTTCGATGAGAAGGCGAGGTTCCAATCTGCATCTTTCGAGAATGCTTGGTGGTAGACGGTGGACCTGCACCTTGGCTTTCGTTTGCTGGCTGTCCTGTGGTATATCGATGTCTCCAGCCCGTACTTCATATATGATACCCCAGTATGCAAAATGCCCCTTGAACCGAGCCAGAAGGATTCCTTCATGTCTGGACAGCTCAAACTGGATCGGTTTTTCCAGTTGATCGGTATTGGCGCCGAGTCCTCCACTGCCAGATGGGAAGTAATCTTTCTGCAGCTCTTCAACGCGGCATCTTTCGTCTGCAGCGTGCTGATCGATGAGTACTAGAAGCTCCCCCGAAGGGCAGCTCCCTGTCTTGAGGGCAATCGGCAGAGCAGCCTTAATTTCTTGTGGCGTTAACTTCACTAGGATAAATTTCAGGTCAACTTGAGCAATGGTCTTAGCTTCACGCAGGGCTTGCTTGGAGACGCGTCCTGTGAAGTGCTGCGTTGTCGCCTCTGTAGCATCACCAAACTGCAGGTTGTCACAGGTGGTGGAGATGGCCATATGCGATGGCCCGGCCGCAGCATCAAGAGATTCCGGTATCCGAGGAATTGGCGCCTCTGTAGGTGCAAATGCTGGATTCTGCCAGTCAGAGAGCATCTCCTTGATCCACGGGGCAGGTTCAGGCCTTGACTGCCTTTGGTCATCAGCCGAAGTACGCAGAGATATCCGTCTTCCGGCCACAGAATCGCTCTCTTCAACGAAGCCAGTCCTGCTATCGATCGTCGACCTTATCTTGGTCATCGGATCTGTCCACACAACGGTATCTGAAAGCGAGTCGCTCCCCATTTGCACTTGATGCGTTTGAGGAGGCTTGACTTGTGGCCCATCATCACTTCCCGAGGTAATTGAAGGAGGGTCATCAAAAGGCTTGCGTAACAGTTTCCCGGTACTGTCCAAAAGCGGTCCTCGTGATGGTATTGTCGGCTGAGTAGTAGGTCGACCGATCTTCGTTGTGTAGGAAGGTCGACCCACCTTCACCCTTGACCACGCGTCAAAAGGTGATTCAGACCGCCGCTCGCGTACAATGCTCTTACTAGCCGGCGTAGGGCGTTCCGCATTTCTTATTGAGCTAGGCCTCAGATCGTGCTGGTCACTTGCCGACTTTGAACGAGCCCAACTGTCGTCCATCGTTGGGGAGCCGACAGTCCTTGCTTGCCTTTGCTCTCTCGAAGATTTCCGACGGAGGATGCTGTTGAGTGGTCTGGGCCGGTAGTGGTACTTCTCCAAAAACTGGTAAGCCAAGACTCGCACGAGGTTGGTGCTTACTGTCAAGTCTGCCGACCGGCCGTCAAGAATATCCTCAACCCCAGGCATTGGTTTCGCCGAACTGTCATCGAACCGAATTTGGAGCGCAAATGCTGGCCAGCGATCAATCCCCTTCCTCGGTTTGAACTCCTTCCTCTTCAGAGAGGCTAACTTGTCTCGTTCGTCAAAAGCATCCTCATCGCTTTCGCCTTCTAAGACACCGAAGGCTGAATTGGCAAAAATGGCGTTAACTTCGTCGTAGAGCACATTTGTAGAGTATTCATTATTGAGGGGCTCAATCCCTAGCGCAATGAACTGGAGGCGCTTCGTTGCAGTCGGAACCAGACAGATGCACCCTTGGACCGAGATTCCGAATCCACGTGCTCCAACTTCCACCCAGGAATCGACATCCGAACTGTCGTATAGTGAGGCCTGAGCAAGTAATTTCGGAGTACGAACGAGAAGATCCAGCATCCCGCTGTCGTCGAGGAGATTGTTCGCTGGGCTGGCCTCCTTAGTGCGTAAGGTGAGCGCATTTGAGCTCACGGCATCCCTGATAGTAACTGACACCTTTTCTGGCCAGAAGAGCAGAATCCCAACGATACTGAGAATCAACTGGTCAAGCTCTCTAACTGCAACAGATCTCTCAAACTCCAAGGCTCTCTGCTTTACCCGGACAGGCATCGAACCAAAGAGGTCGCGCACGGTGACTCTTGTTCCATGGGGAAACGCCAAAAGCCTCTGCCCTGGTGAAGCAGGCGTCTTCCGGGCAAGAACATTGGAGTTGTGGATTGACAAAGAGTTGTGTGAGCGATGTCTATGATGGTGAGAAGTCATGGATAGCAGGGATAGAGCAGCCAAAGAAGCCAGAAACGTCCCGTGGCTACCATATTTACCAGGAACAGGGGGATATCTTGAGGTCCCTGCTACATGTCAGTGAGATCCAGGGTCGGGTGTAGATGACATTTACAATGAAGCTTCCCCAGTCCACCATTTTCGGTGAACTCGACCGGAGCAATGCCCAAACCGTCATCCTCAACCGAGCAGTTCCCTTTTCGGTAGTCCACCACTATGTTGATTTTGGAAGAATGTGCATCAAGGGAGTTTTTAACAAGACCGAGTATGACTGAGTTCAGCGAAGTGATAGCTATTGAAGACCTGAGCTGAGCAACAACGTCTGATGGGAGTTGCTTGATAGACATGACGACTGTGTCGGAGGAGACATCGTGCTGCTAGCCGTCAGGAGCCACGGAACCTTGGCGCCTATCAGCGAATATCGAGCATCGAGCAAGATCCAGAGATGGAGACTTTGAATAGTAGATGGATTCTTCCAGATTGCGAAACTCATGCAATCATTCCAAGAGAAGACGGATGGTCAAATCTGGAGTAGACTTACATAATCTTCGAGGTGGGGCGAACTATAGCGGAGTACAGCTCCGACAAATCGGAAGCAGCTATCGTGGAGCCGCTCCTGCCTGCCAAGGGTCCCGTCGTGGTTGTAGGTCCAGACCAAGGAACCCTAAGCCTTGGAACCCCGGTATAACCTGATGGGAGACCGTAATCCGTGTCTCGACATCGACATCTCGACACGCCGTCATTCGATTAAAGACTATTCGCGCAACGAGCTCACTGTAAACTAAGACAACGGGACCCTCAACTTCAAAGTGACTTCCGCAATCAAACGTCCCTCTCAGCACCTCTTCGCACCGTCATTCGCGGACTGCCAACTCTCCTACTTCAACAACCATCTCCCTGTCGCAGACCGAACCAACACGAGACTTGACAAGGCACGCCGAGTTTATCTCCTCAGATATTTCTATCTCGTCTTATGCTCCTGCAGCTGTCCATCTATCACTCTCCTCTACACAGCCTGTCCCGTGGCTATGCATTCAACGCCCGTCATGACCGAGACCCAACCCCAATCTCCACATGGTAAAGTGCCTTTCTTAACTTGCTACCTTGCCATCGGAGCGGACCCTCTGGCTGTTTGAGAGTCGCAGCTGTCGCTATGCTGTCCTGTATTAAACGACGCTAACGTGGCATCATTAGAGCGACAAGGACGCCGGCGGCCCTTCTCGAACTTGATGAAGAAGCTCGCCAATTTCAAAGCCGTGTCTACCAATGACAGTCTCAGACAGACCGCATCGAAGCGAAACCATGTCAAGACGACGCCGAAATCAAAGCAGTCGAAGAAGAACAACCCATATCCACAATCTGGAAGGATCGGCATCAGCGAGCCGGAAGAACACGGTCGATATTCAGTTTCAACCGCCAGGAGTACAAGAACTAGTGCTACGTCTCTGGCGCGTGACAGCTCGAACCGCTCGTCTATAGAACCAGAGGACTTACGGGCACCACCGACCGCTGGTGGTAGGTCCATGGCTCCAACTATCTCTACTGAGAACGAGACGTCGAGGTCCACGGCCCCGTCACACGGCGCTTCGTCTCTCACAGGAACCAGCCGGACAGCCAACGGTGGGATCGAGTTTAGACGAGGCGGCGACAGCACTTTCTCCTCCCCGGCACCCTCAGTCCGTTCCCTAGCTACAACGTTGACGACCATCCAGTCCATGGCGCAGAACGGCAACGCAAACCTCACCTCTACCGGACAGCAGCAGTCAAGTGGACACCACCCACACCTCTCCAACTCGCAAGTAATACACTTCAACCAGCCGTTTCCGACAGGCTCGCCTGCTTCCGCCATCCCAGCACATCTCACTCCATCAGCCACAAACAATCCAGGCCATCCTACGACCTACTCCTCAGCCACAGCCAACAACCTCCTCACCGACAACGCCTCCATCCTAACACTCGCATCATCCTCTAAGCGCCGCCGGCGCCGGTCCTTCGACACAGATGCCTCCGTCCGCGCCCTTGCACCCTCGTCCCTCTTTGGCGGCAGCCGCGAGTCGTTGCCGCTCAGCGTCCTCAGCGCGACCGTCGACGGCGTCGCTGGCCCGACCACCCCGGGCATATACAGCCGGGGCCAGCCGGCAGCGGAGCGCACGAGCATATACTCGAACTCAGGCATCATGGCCAGCGAGCGGAATAGCTACTATGCCAAGCAGACGGTCGGCGCGGCCGGTGCGGGCGACGGCGCGAGCGTCAGGAGCGGACTGCTTGGTCACGGCCGGGCTGATAGCATTAGCGGGAGTATTGGCGGGATGGGCCCGACCAGTCCCCTGGCTAGCCCGCGGGAGATGGAGGGTGAGGATGAGGACCATCAGCGGCTTAATGGTCTGCATGAACGCGGTGATAGCGGGGATGGTGGAGAGAGAGACTCTAGGGAGTAAAATGCATGCAGGCGTCTCGGATAGATGCCTTTGGCTTTCGTGTTTCTCACCAGGGTCGCGGCTAACAAGCTTGCGAGCAAATCTGTTGTGGCTTCTGATGAATCCATGCGAGCCGAACTTCAGGGCCTTTCGGGAAGGTGTCTTCTCCGGATCGCCTACAGACTGGCTAGCGGCCACAGACTAAGGCATCGTCACAGTGTCGGGTTTGGAAGTAGTTTGCAATTCTCACCACAAGACAGCACGGTGTGCTTGACTTGCCCATTAACCTTTTGAAGCCGTTCAGCTCAGATCCCAGGAGGATACGACTGTTGGGATTACTGGTTCCGGCCATGACGTGGGAGAAAGGCCTTTCTCTAGTGCAGACAAGGTCCAGTGTGGTGGATGCGCTATGCCGGCTATGATTACGGAGCAGACGTACATAACTATCTGGTCTCGCAGTCGTCCAAGTATTTGACTTGGAAGTTGAGATGATGTGTATCCAGTTGGTCAAGCTTGTCATGCCATTGAACAAGCCTGTGGTGTCTCCTGGGCCATCCTGCCACGGCGATTTTTATTATTACTGTCATACGGCGGCAGAGAATGATGGCGGTGTTCATGTCCTGTTTGGCATGCTGGGCAAAGGAAGAGGGTCTTCCTGTGGTATCTAGAACTAATGGGTTCACTCGAGGACATCTCAAGAAGCCGCAATGAGTGGCTTTTGTGGTATTATCGTCCAAGACAGAAAAAAACTAACGTTAGTGGTAGATTACAGATCAAATTATGATACCCCCAGTTTTCTTCCTTACCTTACATTTCTGATTCTGAGTTCTTCCGACTAGTACGGCAGCGGCGTTAAATCCAGCCCCTGTACGGAGAATTTGAACGAGTCATTCCTGAGAATACGTGTCAGCTCACAGTCCATCGAAGGGCCCATACCTGTTTGTTGATATATGTACCTTGAATAGCTTCCTGCCACGTCCAGGTCAAGTCTGCCTCTGACACAGTCGTCAAAGTCCACATCGGCATAGATGATGCCGTCGTCGTCCTCCCACTGTGGTCCGGCAAGAACATCGCCGAAGGGAGAGACGATGCTAGAACCGCCCCGAGACACAAACTGGGTTGCGGAGCCGTTTGTGGATGTCTTGGCCTGCGACCGTAGCTGATCGACTATCTCTTTCCGCGTCGTCGAATAAGAAGGCTCCGTAAAAGGAACCTCACCACCGTTTTCTTCGGCGATAGCTTCGTCCTTGGAGCAGAGGACGATCTCATTCCCGTCTCCGTCAAAGACCGACTGCCGCCTCCGGCTCCTCGTCTTCTTCAAAGACGGAGACGGCAGTGCAATTTCGAAACCCTCGTCAGTCACGCACGATCTCCGGCGTCGATGCGTGCTATCCTGTGCCGGGGGAATGCCGTCGCCATCCTGCTCTTGATTCCTGTGTCCATTGACTGCAACGCTGTCGGTCTTTGGCTCGGAGCTCTGCTGGCCCCGGACGCACATATTGGAGCTGACAACGAAACAGCGGCCTTCGATGCCAATCGTACGCATGAGTGAAAGCCACGCGTCTCTTCCGTCGGCGGTAGGGGCCAGGTACAGGTTGACGTTTTGCGCATACAGTGACTGCCGGAGCAGCGGCATGTAGTTCTCCCAGCATATCGCCGCGGCGAGGTTGATCCTGACGCCTTTGATCACGGTCGACACTGCCTTCAGTGTTGCTGGCGAGCCTTGAGCCCAGATAAGGCGTTCTGTAGCTGTCTGGAGAGAAAAGTAAGCCTTCTCAGCCCTCATGGGCAAACTGCGTACTGGAAACCTCACCGGCATGACCTTTCGCCGCTTCCCAATAATTCCCAGCTTCGGGTCCACATAGACAACAGAGCAGTATAGACTCCCACCGGCCTTCTCAATACACCCGACAACAAGGAAGACGCCTGTCTCCCTCGCAATCTCCTCAAGTCTTTCCCGCGTACCATCTCCTCTGACTTCACCCTCATCACCTTCCGCCTCCCCCCTCACCCATTTCTCCCCGCCGCCCGCTCCTGCATCGCCCACCTCGTCACCCAAGTCCACGGCGCCCTGGAAGTAACGGAGGTACTCGTCCCTCCCCTCTTCGGAGCGACCACCCACTACACACCCGAACGCTGTGCCGCGCGGATAGCCTCCCAGGTAGGCCTCTGGAAGGACAAGAATATCGATTGCCTTCTCGGCCGCGCGGTGGGCCAGGCGAGACAGCTGGGCCAGTGTCTCCTGTACGGTGGACTGGGACGCGGGGGAGGCGGTGCCGAGGCGGATTTTCTGCGGTGTCATTTTTCTGCTTGTTATATTTTATGAGAGGAACAATAAACAAAGCTTTGATTGAGATAGACTACAAAAGTAAAAATAGGAGCGGCGATCTGGAGACTTGAGAGATGGGCGCGGCTGAGGAGCCACGTCATACCAGAAGCGTCAACGATCCCCCCACTTCGGAGGGACACACCCGAAGCCCAGCCAGCGACAACACATACGGAGAAAGCCCGGGCCCTAGCG